>APFE031152154.1:0-30185 GCA_000404065.3 Pinus taeda
ATATAGCTGAATCATCTTTGTAACAAGGGTTGGATATTTTGAGAAACAGAGTATTGCTTTGGCTTGTGTAAAAACCTAGTTTAGTAATATAATTTGATGCTTGTCTTCTCAGGATTCTTACAGTGTTTCAAATGCTCAAGATATGTGGTTTTGCTTTATGTTTAATGATTTTACAGTTGTATGAATACACAATCACTTAGAATTCACTTATGCTGCTTTGATTTCCTGTGTGTATTTGTAAGCTGAGGTTTCTATGAGATGTTGTTTTGAGTATTTAAACATTACATGCCCTGACTTCTATGCATGAGCAGTGTTATAGCTTACTGAATATGATCAACTCCATAAGCCCAATGGAAGTCTTTTTAATGTCTTTCCAGGCAACATTTTTATTAATTGTACTTTACAAGAGTTAGCCCTCTTATCAACAATCAAAATCAAGAACTTTTTTTTTTGAGAGAGCCCTCTCAGGCTAGGGAGGCTAATGCTTAGTCAAAAGATTGGTTTGAAATAGTTACATAGAGTCTACCTGATCAACAGCCCTTCAGTGCTTGATTTTGTGATAACACTAACCATAATGAAATGGGGCACTCTCAAGTGCCAAAATTGATGATGAACTTATTTGAAAATAAAAAGCAAATCGTCTAAACATGATCATCAAATAAATTTTCAAAATAAAAAGTAGTTGGTGTTCATGCTTGAAATTATGGAATTTATTTTCATATACGCTTAATATTTCACCTAATGAGCACTACGAGTGATCATGTTCAAAGTTTCAACGTATTGCTTTCATAAATTCAAAATGAAATTTGAAAGAAACATAAGTTCAAACCGAGAAAAATGAAGATGAAACAAATTAAAATTTACATTAATTTTACAAATAATAGTACAACACAGATGGGATTCAACTGCAAAGATTTCTTTCCCACAAGTATCAACATAAATTATAAAGTTAAACTCATTGTTTGCATTCTTTTGTGAGAATGGGAAGATTTCAAGCTTATGATCCAAAAATGGAATTCCATCATCGTAGGAATAAAAAATTGGGATAGGCTCTTGAATACCAAAATTACTACGATGATTGCATGTTTTAAAATTCGAATGGACCAGAATAATTCCTTGATTAAAGTTCTCTTTATCTTCAAAAATAGATTTACCAAAGGAATTGGTATTATGAAATCCAGAAAAAACCCTTTATGAAAAACAAAGAGGTTGAATATTTTCATTTTCCAAGTCATCATCATAAATGACTTCATTAATGTTCTTTTCCTCTGAATTAAATAAATCAGAACCATGCAAGTTATTGAATACCAAATTAAGAGAATCTTCAAGATTATTGATTGAATTGTCAATTAATTTTTCTCTACCAATATGAGAAATTAATCATTCTTGGTTAATATAAGTTCCTCTGTTTTCTAAAATTAAATATGTATTTAAAGTGACTGTTAATTGATTATGAATAAATTATTATTGTTAAAGATATCAGGGTAGAGAGAAAAATAGGAAGTTGAAGATATATACCTGAAGGTTTTTCTATGCATAGATGATTTATGGTTTTCCAAAATAGACAATTCAAATTCTTCGTGCATTTGATCAATCTGTGGATTTTTGCTAAGCTTCTCCATCATTTGCAATTTATTATCAGCAGATTGTGAATTAATTTCAACATTATATTGTGTATTTCCGACATTCTCTAGTTGATTTAATTGTTGTCGATTTAATTGTTTCTTATTGTTGCTAATAGATTGCGAATTTTGTTGAATTTGTACTTGATTAGCATTATGTAAACTTGGAGTAGTTATGGCATAATGATTAGTATTTTTAATTTCAATTTGTGAAGAATTGAAGTTGTCATTCTGAGTAATTTAATCATCGTTAGATCTCAGAATTTTCTGGTTAATCCGGAAGACATACCTATAATTTAATCATCATTAATAAATGATATACTTTCTAGTTCTTGATAGTTATCATAGGACAAAGACACTGCATGTTTGAAACATCCAATTAATTGGAATTGGGGAGGAAAATCTTTGGACCGAAATTGCGTTAAAGTTAATTTAAATCTAATATAAAACATATCCAAAGTCTCCCCTTACATCCTACACAATTCTTCTAACTGATCACACACCTTTTAGTAATCATATTCCTAAAAAGGATGAAGGAAAATCTTTGAAAACTTGTCCCAACTATGTATGGAGGCAACTGGAAGTGATAAGAACTAGTATTTGGCTTTACCTATCAAAGTAAGTGTGAATATTCTACAAATATTATCTTCATCAATATTGAAATTATTTCAACTTAAAATAAATTGAAGGAGTTGATTAAAAACATATCTCTTACCATTATAACTTACCTTAGACAGGGTCTGGACTACCTTTATTAGAGTAGTAGTCGGATGATGTCCAATAAAGCAACTCCAAGGTGGTCCTTTACATGGGGCCATAGTAATAAGATAAAATCTTTAAAAAAAAAATCATCAGAGATATAATTTACTCAAACCCTCCTTCTAGCATCAAAAATGTTGATGGGCCAAAATCACCTTATCAACGTGTAAGGGAGACCACTCGATCGAGAACTTAAATCAACTATTTTTCCATTTGGAATGGTGATTTTGACTGGTTCAATTGGGCCCAGTTACCCTCTTTCTTACTCGATTGGCTTATATTATATCTATTACTTTCCAATAGAGAAGATAAAACATATCTGCCCTCTTGCAGAACTCATGTAATAAAGTGATCCTTAAGCTGAATTAATGGCTCAACTAAGCCACTCTAAAGTTTTGCTCTTGTGTAAGAAGACTTCTAGAATTCAAGAATTAAAAATAAATGCATATCTACTCTAATTAATAGAAAATAAATCCTAAATCTATCTCGATTGAAAGAAGGATTAGTCCCCCTCTCAACCAAGAGAAAGGTAAAAAGGGGATTTGGACCATCTTTGAATTTGGAATAAAAATGAATTCAATAAGCCAAGGAAATAGTTCCAAGACTTATTTCTAGTTTAAGCAAGTATATGTATTCAACTATCTGATGAATAGTCACCAGATCTATAGTGAACATACATCCAAATTCAAATAAAATGAATTCAAACTAAAACATCTATGACAATATTAAGAAAATAGTTCTCATAAAACAACCATTGTTAAAACCAAGATAAACTTGACATGAATTTGCTAAATAGTTAACAGGTGTGTTCTATTTATCTATTGAATTCAAAAATAAACTTGATAGCAATTAGATCCATCATTAAAAGATAACTTTCAAATGATTAACACAAGCATGTATTTAATGAATTCACAATAGTGCAAAAACTTCAATAACGCATACTTATCTGGATCAAGAATTGCATCAAATTTATTAAATTGCATGCCACCACTCCATCTTTATCTCTGATAATAGTGTATAAGAATTAAAGATTTGATTATAGCCTTTGCGTGCATGAAATTCTCAGAAAATTCCATGATAACATGAAATTTTCAGAGCTGAAATACATTTCTTTTAATATCCACAAGTCTAGTCCAAACTAGCTAGTTCTCTAAAAATTTATTGCTCCCTATAGTAGTGCAGAAAGCCCTCTCTTTGTAGAGAATTTCCTCCCCAAGTTTCTGATCTCGAACCCCCTTTCCCATTCTACAAAAATCTATATTTATAATTACAAGATGAAAACCAAGATGATAGCATTGTGGGAGAAATAAATTTGCTTCAACAAATTGATTGGCCAAAATTCTATTTTATCTCTTGCTAGAGAAATTCCATTGTTCAAAGTCTTTTATTCCTCATCTCCTCCATTGCTCCCCTGCCAAAAACAATCAAAACTAAATTAAATTGCAAATCAAAAGCAAAAATACCAAATTCGGGAAAATAAACATATTCAATCAAAATTTAATTAAATAAATAAAAAGAAATATGAGCTTCCCATTAACCCTTGTAAATATATTTTTGGTCACATAGAACAAAACTGAATGGATGGATCTGCAATCGACAGAAGCTTTGGACAAATGAAAAATGCAAAAACTAAACTCAGAAAATTAGTTTTGGTATTTGGAGCTTAACTTTTTGCTAAATTTTAGACTCAGTTAGTGACTACATCTAGTCATGAGCCCATTAAAAAATATTCTTCATGATTTTATCTTTCTAACGATCCATCCTAGACCTTATTTGGCCAAGTAAAACTCAACTTATGAGCGTCCAAAGTTGAAGTATCAAAATTGTCATAATTCTGAAGAAAAAAATCTGCTAGGCCAAAATTAGGAAAATTTAATTAAAAATTCTAATCCTATTTAATTATGCAATTATTATTTAATTACAATTCTAAAATTGCTTAATTCTATACAAATTAATTAAAATAAATAAATTAATTTACAAACTAAATACAGTTATAATTATATTATATTCAAATTAATTCAAATAATTAAGTTTTTACTAATTTTAGATTAAAATAAATTTATTAACATTTAAAAAAATATGAGACATGTGTCAAGTGGCTATTTGTCCCAAGTGAATGGGCCTAGTGGCTTTTGGCCCAACGTATGAGCCATAGTGGATATGTGGGACGCATAAGGAGTCTTTATTATATGGAGGCATGAGGTGGAGTGGACGTTATAAGGGCATGTGGAGGGATAAGAAGTGAAGGAGGTATGAGAGAAAGGATTTCGGAATATCGGAAGAATGAGATATCGAAGGTTGATGAAATAAATGTTACGATACCATCGAGCTCTGCGGTCAGATATGGAGACGTGATCAGAGGTTCTATTGAAACAAGTTTTGATGGTAAAGTCCTGAGGTGGCATCAGAGGTTTAATGATATCAGGAGTTTATAAAAAGGAGTTATGATACTATGATATGTGTCGAGGTTTAACCATAAGAACCATCCCTATGCACCAATGACCAATGTTTAATACAAACTATCTGGGTTGAATAATACATCAGAGAATGAATTTATCATAGACTTTTAAAAATGAAGTTATGATACTATAATGCTCTTAGGTTCCAATGGGATGATGAGTATTGAAGTAGAGAGAAGATAGGAGTATCGAAGGAAACATGACATCGGGGGTTTATTAAAAAGAGCTTCGATGCAAAATTGTTCTGATATGATATAAGAGGGAGGAATGAAGGAGTAAGGGAGGTGAGGTGAGGTGGAGTGGGACCCACGTGAAGTGGGTCCCTTCCATCTTAAACTACAACCACTTTATAACTAGGTCGTGAGCACATAAAAAATTACATCCAGTTGATAATTAAGGGATTTCGGATCTCGTAATTTCTTTGAAATTGCAATTTGACATAGACCTCGAATATCCGAAAACATGTAATGTTAATTGTTCTACAGTTTGGCTGCGGTGGTTTTGTAGGACCATTAGTGAAAAAATTAATTAATTAATAAAAATTAATTAAATTCAATATTTACAATTAATCTACAAAAATTAAAATAATATACATTTTGTACATATTTTAGCCTTGGCAGTAAACATTATTGAACTTTGGATGAGCACCATTTGCAAATCGTGCATCCAAATGAGATGAAAAAAGAATCGATGGAAAGCTTGCAAAAAGATTAACACAATGAAGCAATCAAAAGAAGAATCTGAAGAAAATAAAAAACTGGAAAAATTGTAGGACACTTAACCAAAAGAAAACATTAAAAAGTGATTTAGCCAAAATTTACAGAAAGGGTCCCCATTATTTAAAATAAATAAGTTTAAAATGGGGTTGTTGTCTTTTCACATCAAAAGAATGTATGAGGGAGAAATTGTGGTATATGAGTTACCCCAACATTTGTTTTTCCACCCTTCTTCATATTCCTTTTTCCTTTTATTGATTTTTCTTCATTTTACTATCGAGGCTCCAAGGGAGAAGAGCATGATGGGTCAAATATAGTAGTGAATACCCACTTAAGGTAATGAAGAGCTACTTTAGACATATCATCCTCATGGCATGAGGAGATAGGAAGCCCAGGCACATCCACAATCACATCATCCTGATTATCAAGGAAAGAAGAAGGTGGAGCACAATCATCATATCTTGGGAAGAAACACAACCCCCTTTTAGGGCATTTTGAAATCTTTTCAATTTCATGGCTCCCAAGGGATTTATCAAGGAGGGCATTAAACTACTCTTGACTGCTAATGACATCATGATCATTGGATGGAGGATCATCATATTGAAACATATAAAAGAGTCCTTTCTAGTAAGATAGTCATTGCCATGTAATTTTTCACAAGATTTGAAATATGGATTCATCAGGGTGAACTTGAAATGCCTTGAGATATGATTACATCACCCTACAAGCATTGACTTTGAAGTTCAATGAAGAACTAGGGCTTCGTTCTTTCATTGGAGTTTCCAAATTATGTGTCCATATTGTCGTAAGGGAACAAGAAACATGTCTCGTGTCCCCGACAATGACACAAAATTTTTTGTTGTGCAAACTAGCAGGCTTGGTTAGTAGGATAAAGCTAAATTTAACAAGAGCAATTCAAGAGAAAGGCCCTCTATCACCACAGGTTATGTCCCCTTCTCTTCTCATATTTTCACCAACAAGAGGAGTCCCAATAACCCTCACTTGTGATATATGTGCCTATAATGAGGCAAGGATGGCTCTTTTAGTGGAAAGAATCATTTGAGGTGTGAGCTTTGGGAGGAGCTAGGATGGATTTCCATGAAAAAACCCTTGATATAATTACTATACGAGAACTAGGGTTGAGATATTTGATAGGATAAGAGCTCATCCAAAGTCAATATAATCAAGAGGAAATGTTTTGAATGATATGATACTAAGGTACAAACCTTCAACAAATATCTATGTTGAAGGATAGCTTCAAGGGTCCCACTTATTGTGAAGGCTAGGTGATCAATTTTATTGAGATTCAAACATGATATTTGCCTTGAATTAAGAGGAGAGCTAGAGGAAACACCAATTCAAAAGCCTGTCCAAACAATTTTGCAAGAGATTCCTCCAAATGAATTTCACACCAAGCCCTAGACAGGATACCTGGGCCTTAAATGGATGAAGAAAAGAGTGATGAGGAGATGAAAAGAATTATGTTTCATTGTGTTAATGTGATCACCAAGGATCTAGGACTAGTGCCTAGCAACTAGGAGGATTGGGAGGCCAAAATAAGTATCTTCACTATCTATGGACATAGCTACATGACAAATTTAGACATTTATACTTCAATGACAATTGATATGGAGTTCCAAGGATTAAAACTATCCTCTAGGAACATTCGTTCATTCATCATATTATGAGTAACACTTGAAAAACTTTCCGATGGTATCAAGACCTTAAACATTTTTTATGAATTAGATAACCATAGGACAAAAATTCCATGCATTAGACATTCATTATTTCATAAATATAACATTAAAAGGCACTTAAAAGACAATGAATAATATCTCCATCCATAAATTTTCCAAATAGAAGCTCCAAGAAAGATAATGATTTTTTCCAAACATAAAAATGCATTAGAATTATCCAAATCTCTCCAAAAAATTGCAAGTTGAAGATCTCTAATGAGAGGGCCAAAAATCCCAAGTGTGATGACCCAAAGTGAGAGAGACTCTTTCTTATTTATAAAATCCTAATGAGTTTGAATTTCCTAGTGAAGAATCCCCTAATGTGATTAAACAAGTTAAGAAACCCTTGGTTACAAGCCAAACAAAATAGATTTACATTAAGTATTATTTTATTTGACTTTTATCCCATGTAATTAATACGAAGTTCTCTCCAAGGCAAGCATTGAGGCCTCATGTCCTGAGAATGAAATTGAGGGCCTCAAAATGATGGTAAAGAGGGGGAATTACCTCCAAATGCTGCAAAACACCTCCAAACTTCAACTTAGGATATTTGGGTTCCCAATGTGTCTCCTGGGTCTCCAAATGGCTCAAGATCATGTTGATGCTCCATCAATGAGGGCTGAAATATGACACATGCCATCCCATTGCTCTATAGATGAGACACAACATCCTTTGGGCCCTGGATCATATACCAAGTGTCGAGTGCAATGTGTGGTGATCTAGGAAACATGGTCAAAGTGCATCATCATCTATGTATGGTTGGGGCATGGACAAGCAACGTGGTGCTGAAGAAGCCCACAATGTGTAAATCAATGCTCTGTCGTGTTGGAGGCCCATGCCTCTCAATACTAACCCTATAAGTCCCATTATCACCCTCTTAAGGGCTTATATCCCATATAGGGAGGCCAAGTCCAATATGGAGACCCAATTTCTATCCTGTATAAGATCCAATGTGTCTCCTCACCTTTCATTAAAACCAATCATTATTGCAATTGAGTAAATAAGATTGCTAATCAGGGGGAAAAGTGGACACTTTGTGGTGGTATGCACTTCCAAATAGTATTCAAAATGTACAAGTGTTTCCTTTCTCAACAAAAGAGGTTAATAAGTGACCCTAGTAGGTGGCTTCAACCTCTAAGGGAGTGACATGTCCATTGTACATCCATCAAATGGTAGGTGTCATGTGAAATGATGATGGAACAAAGTGGAGCAATAGGGAAGTCTCTAAGCCACATGCCATCATAAAAGGGAACCTAGAACGAGGGAAGCCCAAACCTTGGGAATACGAATGTAGGAGGGAGAAATCCTGGTACATGAGTTACCCTGGCCTTTGTCTTTCCACCCTTCTTCATATGCCTTTTTCCTTTTAATGATTTTTCTTCATTTTACTGCTCAGTGCTCCAAGGGATGAGAGTGTGATGTCTAAGATATAGTAGTGAATACCCCATTAAGGTGGGGTAGTTCATTTCTGACTAGGGGTCGGGACAATCATGGGTTCCTTAATGATGTAGGGGCAACTCATAGGGGGCTAGGAACTAGGATGATGGTCATAGTGATAAGGATAGTAGATCTCATGTTTGGCTTTTTCCCACACGCTAAATTTTAATGTCCTGGCTATCTTTTGCTTTTTGTGGTACATTTCTTATTGCGAGTGGCGAAATTATGATTTTATATTTCTTTTAGTTGCAACCTTAGGGGCATCATTCCAAGCCCAACCCAAAGTTTGTAAAATGGGAGGGGAAGGCTAACACCTTGTGGACCCAATGGACAAATGTGGACTTGGATGGGAAAAGTGTGAAAATGGGTTATAATGAGGAGATGGGAATGAGATATATGGTGTTGAGAAATTAGACCACAAAACCAAAATTACAGTTTCCCATGTAGTTGCACTCCTAAATCTAGCATCCAATAGAGGATATCTCATGGGACTATGATACAAGATTAACCCCTAAGTTGAGGCAAGGGAACAAGAGTATAATCCAAGCCCACTCTTTCCATCGAATCCCCCCACTAATCCATGTCCAAATGTGCCCAATAAAAGAAAGCATAAACACCCAATTACATAATGAAAAGTTATACCTTTAGGGTTTAAATGCTTACCTTCAAACATACGATCATAACATATGAGATAGGGCACACTATGGTTGGCTCAAGTGGCAGAGAAAAGTGGCACATCAAGCTATCTAGTGGTTGCAAGTGGATGTTAGTTGTTGGTTGAAGACAAATATATGAGAAAAAATTCTCCTATAGGGGTCACCCATTGGTGGTGGGTAACATATGGCTCCAACTAGGAAATGAGATCTCAATAGAGTGCATGAACCATGTACTCGAATGGGGAGGTCATGAGAACACCAAAAATATCTTGAGACCACAAACCAGTTACCTACACATCAAAGATAAAGAAAATGGGGCAGCATGCTTTGGTGGTGTCCTTTGATCGCCCATGCCTTTTTAGTCTGTAAAATTAACAGGAAATAAAATATATTCCTAGATGCAAGCCCAATCTGGCATGGGAATATAATATGATGTTAAATTCCAATGTGAAAACCAATATGTAGTGCATACTACTCTAACATGCATGTGTACATTGTGTGAATGCTAAGTATAGTTATACAACCAATGCAACCAACATATCACTAAGTCAATATAGAAACACCCACCCTTATAGTCATTAATCTAGTAAATTGATAAACAAGGGTAAGAAACAACATATTTAGGATTATGAGGGCAGGAGGTGGGAAAAAAATGGCCGAGTCTTAGGAATAATGGATAAGTAGGGAAGAGGGGACTGCAACTTGCACTATTGGGTCCTCTCTTTTAACCAAAAGATGGATATGTCAACAATCAATCTCATACACTTCTAATGAAGAGATACTTCAGGCATATCATCCTCATGGGATGAGAAGATAAATGGATCAGATACATCCACAATCACATCATCTTGATTATCAAGGAAAGAAGAAGGTGGAGCACAATCATCATATCATGGGAAGAAACATAGCCCCATTTCAGGGCATTTGGAAAGCTTTTCAATTTCATGGTTCCAAAGAGATTCATCAAGAGGGGCATCAAACTCCTCTTGAATTCTAATGACATCATGATTACTATATGGAGGATCATCATCTTTAAACATATAAAATATACCTTTCCAATGAGCCATTTATTGCCATGTAAGTTTTCATATGATTTGAAATATGGAGTTTCAAGGGTGAACTTGAAATGCCTTAACAGATTCTTCCTTCACCCTACAGGCATTGAATTTGAAGTTCAATGGATAACTGGGGCTTCATTCTTCCAATGGAGTCAACAAAAGATGTGTTAATATTGTCGTAAGGGAACAATACAAAAGCCTTGTATCCCCGACAACGACACCAAACATTTTCTTCAAAAACTAGAAAGCCTAGTTAGTGGGTTAAAGCTATAGGGCACAACAATAATTCAGGACAAAGGCCCACTATCACCACGGCATATTTCCCCTTCTCTTCTCATATTTTCACCAATAGGAGTCACAATAACCCTCACTTGTGATATATGTGTCTATAATGAGGCAAGGATGTCTCATTCAGTGGAAAGACTCAATTGAGGTGTGAACTTTTCGATAATCTAGGATGGATTTCCACGAACATACCCTTGATATAATTACTATATGAGACCTAGGGTTGAGATATTTGACAAGATAAGAGCTCATCCAAGGTCAATATAATCAAGTGGAAAGGTTTTGAATGATATGCTACTAAGGTACAAACCTTCAATAAATCTGTAAGTTGAAGGGAAACTTCAAGGGTCCCACTCAATGTGAAGGCTAGGATATCAATTTTCTTGATATTCAACCATGATATTTACCTTAAATTAAGAGGATATCTAGAGGAAACATCAGCAAAAAATCTTATCCAAACAATTTTGTAAGAGCTTCCTCCCAATGAATTTTGCACCAAGCCTTAGTGAAGCTTCCTTTGCCTTAAAGGGATGAAGAAAAGGGTGAGAAGGAGGTGAAAAGTATGATGTTTCATTGTGTTAATGTGATCACCAAGGATCTAGGACAATTTCCTAGCAATGGGGAGGATTGGAGTAAAAAATGAACTTGATTTGGTAACTTCGCTCATCAAGGAGGCCTAAAGAAGTAGCTTCACTATCTATGGATATAACTACACAACAACTTTAGAATCGTATACTTCAATGTCAATTGATATGGAATTTCAAGGATGCAAATTATCCTCTAGGATCATTCATTAATTAATCATCTTATGAGTAACACATTCAAAATTTTCCAATAGTATCAAGGCATTAAACATTTTCTTATGAATTAGGGCATAATAATAACCATAAGACAAAAAATCCATGCATTAGACATTCATTATTTCATAAATATAGCATCAAAAGGAACTTACAAGACAATGAAGAGTATATCCATCCATCAATTTACCAAAGAGAAGCTCCAAGTAAGATAAATATTTTTTGCAAACATCAAAATGCATTAGAATCATCCAAATATCTCCACAAAATTGCAGACCAAAAATCTCATATGCGAGGGCAGAAAATCCCAAGTATGATGACCCAAAATGAGAGAGACTCTTTCTTATTTATCAAATCCTAATGAGTTTGAATTTCCTAATGAAGAAGCCCCTAATATCCTTAAACAAGGTAACTAACCCTTGGTTACAATCCAACCAAGATAACTTTACATTAATTATTATTTTATTTGATTTTTATCCCATGTAATTAATGTGAAGTGCTCTCCAAGGCTATTGTTGAGGCCTCATATGCTAAGAATGAACATGAGGGCCTCAAAATGATGATTAAGAGGGAGATTCCCTCCAAATGTTGCAAAACACCTCCAAATCCCAACTTGGGCTCTCTGGGTTCCTAATGGGTCTCATGGGTTTCCAAATGGCTCAATATCATGTCAATGCTCCATCACTGAGGGGTAGAAGATGACACATTCCCTCCCACATCTCTCTAGATGAGACACAACCTCCTTTGGACCCTTGATCCACTGCCAAGTGTCAGGTGGAATGTGTGGTCGGCTATGCAACATGGTTTAAGTGCACCATTATCTTTTTATGGCTGGGGCATAAACAAGCAACGTGATGCTGAAGAAGCCCATGATGTGGCAATAATTGCTCTATTGTGGTTGAGGCTCATGGATCTCAATGCTCACCCTATAACTACCATTATGACCCTCTTGAAGGCTTGGATCCTGTATAGGGAAGCTAAGTCCAAGATGGAGACCCACCTGCAATCTTGTATAATATCCAATGTGTCTCCTCACTTTTCAGTACAACCAATTATTAGTGAAATTGAGTAAATAATATTTCTAATCAGGGGGGAAAGTGGACACTTCACAGTGGCATGCCCTTCCAAATAGGCTTCAAAATGTACAGGTGTTTCTTTGCTCGACAACAGAGGTTAATTAGGTGGCTTCAACCTATAAGGGAGTGACAAATCCATGGTACATCCATAAAATGGAAGATGTCATGTGAAATGATTATGGAATAGAGTCGGGAAATAGGAAAGGCTCCAAGCCACATACCATGGTACAAGGGAATCTAGAATGAGGGAAGCCCAAACCTTGAGTATATGAATGTAGGAGGGAGAAATAATGGTACATGATTTACCCAAGCCTTTTTTTTCCACCCTTCTTAATGTGCCTTTTTCCTTTTATTGATTTCTCCTCATTCTACTGCTCGGGGCTCTAGGGGATGAGAGCATGATATGTAATATGTAGCAATGAATACCCCCTTAACGTGGGACAGTTCATCACCCATCAGGGGTTGGGCCAATCATGGGTTCCTTAATGAAGCAGGGGGAACTCATAGGGGCTCTAGGAAACAAGTTTATTACCATAGTGATAAGGAGGGTATACGTCATGTTTGGCTTTTTCCCACGTGCTAAATTTTAATGCCAGACCATATTTTACATTTTGTGGTACATTTCATGTTGTGAGTGGCCAAATTATGCTTTTATATTTATTTTTAGCTGCATCAACCTCTTGGGCATCATTCCAAGTGCAACCCAAATTGTGGACAAGGGGAGGGGAAGGATAACACCTTACGGACCCAATGGACAAATGTGGACCTGAATGGGAAAAGTGTGAAAAGGGGTTATAATGAGCAGAGGGGAGTGAGATGTATGGTGTCGTAAATTTGGACCACACAACCAAAATTAGGGTTTACCATGTAGTGCCACTCCTAAAACTAGTAGCTAATAGGGGAATACCCATAGGAGTAGGATATAAGATTAGCCCCTGAGTTGAGGTAAGGGAAAAGGAATACAATATAACCCCATTTTTTCCACCAAATACCCCCACTAATCCATGTCCAAATGTGCCCAAGAAAATAAACACCCAATTACAAAATTAATAGTCATACATGCGAGGTTGGATGGCCCACCTTCAAACATATGAGCAAGGGCACACAATGGTTGGCTCAGGTGGTGGAGAAAAGTGGCATATCGAGCTATCGGTTGGCCACAAGGGGTTGTTGGTTGCTAGCTGAAGATATATCTAGGAGAAAATTTTCTCATATAGGGATCACCCATTGGTGGTGGGTAATAGTGTATATTGAGGTTTCTCTATAGTATTATTTGTTTGAAATATATTTCATTTATGGCCATTTCCAGGTTGAAAAATTCATTTATGTTTAGGGTATGACTAGAACATATTTCTTGGCTATACCTCAAACAATGGGCATGACAAAATGCATTCCTTGTTGTACTACTACACTTATGTGACATTTTCCCAACCTAGAAAATAACTATTGATACATAGTGATTTTTTTAAATCTACTTCCATAACATATAAACACACTACAACCTACTATCCTCAGTCATCTCAGTCATTGATCTTAGGGATTCTCAACCAATTGTATAGTTCTTTATGGAAGTTTCTAGGATGCCAATTTCAATTTGTCATTTTTTCCCACCCAGACAAGTAATTGTATACATTATTCTTGTGTATGTTATCTAAAATATCATGAATCTAACAAAATATGATATAAATATCCTCATGTTACTCAACATGGTTATAATAGGGTGCCCCATGATATTTTTTTTTTGCCATACATACTTTGGTAGAAAAAAGCTATACAAGTTTTCCTCTCTCTCAAAACTATCTATATCTCAAAGATTTTAGTCCTAAAAGGATAGGTAGTCTATTTAGATTTAAGATTCCATAGCTTATTTAAGTGTGCCTGAAGTAATGTCCTCCCAATAAACCATTGATAGTTATTTGCGGGTTTATATGAATGTTGATGTTTTTACTTTTTCATTTCTTTTGCTGAAAAGAATGATTAAATTCTCAATAAACCTCAACACTACCACCAAGTTTGGAAAGTTGGAAATATATGCACCTATTTGAGGATTTATAGATAATTTGTTTGCCTTAAGAAGATAAACTAGTTTTAGATTGGAGGTCACTCAAAAAAATTTAGTCTTATCCCTTGATGAACCCAAGTGTTCCACTTCTAGGTGGAATAAAATTCAATCTAGGTTATGTGACTTGATCCTTGATGATTGTATGAACCCCTTCAAAGTGGCCTAAAACTCTTTCAAAGTTTGGAATGTTTGAGGTTCCAATGGGTCCCTTTAGTATAACTTGTCCCATTTTTTCGGAAAAATATTGAGAGGGGGGTGAATCAGTATTTTTAACTCATTTTAACTTTTCACTTCTTATTCTGAATTTTATATGATATTTTTCTTCATGTAATAGCATATGTACGCGTCTCTTATGAATGAAAACAACATATATCAAGATTACTTAATTTATCTTAACTTCCAATAGTGAGTTAGCTTAGCCAATGCATAATCAAATCATTAACCATTCAGCAAGTAGTAAACAACAAATAAATCATAGCAAATAAGAAAAACACATAGAACATGGGGATTTTCAGGTGGAAACCCAATGTGGGATAAAACCATCGCTAATGTTGTCTCTGTCTTCTTTCTTATTATAGAAAGAAAATATTCATTACATTTTTGAACTAATGTAGACTCTTACCAGTACGCGGGCAACCACCTAAAGGAGGCTACAACATCCACTTATTTTTCAACTCCTACTAGAAGGGAGCTATAACCCCCTAAACGCATTTACCAACTTCTACTGGAAGTGATGTCCTACCCCCCTTTCTGAATTCTGCAACCCTCAGCGCCTTTTCGACCACTTTTCATAATGTTTCAAACTAGATACACCTGTCAAATAATCATCAAACAACATGTAGACCACCTTTCATCATATTTCCAGACTAGACCCATATCAATAATAAACCTAAACTAACATGACAAACAGAAATATTGAATATGAGTCACTAAAACAATGTAAATCAACTGAATTTCTAAAGCATCAAACCACTGAATGTAGAACCCAACCAAACCAAATAAATATCAAAATATGTATGCGGTCTTCCTGAATAAAACTCATGTATATACATGCTTTCTCTGTATAATACTTGTGTATGGATCTCAAACTACTGAAAATTGAATAATATATTACTATAACACATAATCAATCACTGAACCATACACAGATCATTGAACCAATCACAAATCACCGAACCAATCATAGATCACTGAACCAATCATAGATCCCCACAATGTAGCATCATTACCAATCAATACTCCAATCTACATTCAACCCAATCAACATTGTCAGGCACACATCATCAGGATAGAGATATCATTGATAGACAACAACAAACAGAATAGAACTCATCAAATGTCATCATCAAGGTTCACTACAAACCCTAGAACATATACACGACAATAATGAAACATATAAGTGTATGTACATGACTACCATGCATAACATCCACATACAAATCTCAACACATTGAATACATTATATCAATATTTATACACTACCATACTTAACCACAATTTTGTATGTACGCGACTAACCAGAAGCAAACTTGCATACAGATCTTGATTTACTAAGCTGAACCTTCGCTACAATTCTTAACATCTCTTAAACCCATATCTCAACATGCATCACTATATTTAGATCAAACCATCATCATAGCTACAAATCTAATATTACAATCATAAATAGATTAAACAAGCATTTTCATTAGCCTTCATAACACTTTCAGATCTATTAGATCTCCTTACTCCTTGATGCACACCTGCTCGAAATCAAATCACATATAGATATATCTTTTACTTGCACACCTAACACCTTCATCTCCATATCCTTATATATATTTAGCCTTAGCCAATGACTTAGGTAAATCCTTTGGTAATGTCGTTGGCATTCTTTGAAGCGATCAAATAATTGTTCTCGCTCCAATTACTATGGGCCAATACCATGGTTAAAATCCCCAGTATCCATATTACTATGGTTCTGATTTTGTATGCAACTTTCACTTATAGGACCCACGTTCATAGCATTTGTAGCTTCTATACCAATGTATTAATTCCACAGTCATCAATGTTGACATCAAGTACATATTTATTAAGTGGGTTGCCATCAAGGACAACACATGAGCCATAATGCTAAAAATGTCCCCCTTTGGATTTGATGGAAACCACATTGGTGTTTGGTCGCCACCTATAAATATCTGCAAACATAAATACTTCTCTCCAAAAACATCCTTTCAAACTCCAAGCTTAACTCCCCCTTTGACATCAAGGGAAAAGGTTCAACCAGGTTGAATGAAGTACTTCCATTGTAGTGTTGTGGGTCTTATATATTGAACTTGCATCATGAAATATGCATACCGATCATGATCTCCCTAAGCATATGTTGAACCTTCTAAAGATATTTAATATAGTACAAGACTTGACGACTCAACCAAATATTACCTTTCCCACAACCAATGACTTTTACATCAATTAGCCAACTTATGGGGTTTACATATTAGACCAAAATTTTACATCAATGTCCCCACATAATGGGATTGCATACATAACATGACTTGATCCAAGGGCCCATACATGACTAAATTTTAAAATGTTTTACAATATGGGTCTTTTCATGACCATTACATCAAGAGACATATATGACACTTATAACCAAAAATAGGGACCTCAACAATGAGATAGTAGGACCATGATAGTCATCAACAACCACCATGCACCATATCTAAATCTTCGCCATAAACATCTTATTGCAGCAACATAGACAAAAAGATGAACATCATTAATATGTAAGATAATATCATGTAACAACATGTGACCAATTGTGTAGTGATTCCAAGCATCATCAAGAAACTCCAACAAACTATTAACCAACATCAATAATGATCATAGCGTATACATCCTCCTCATAAGGTATATCAGGTAATATTGACACACCATTAACAACTTTACCAAGTGAAACTCAAGCATCATATAAGCATCATCCATAGCTTCATCATATGGAATCCACGCATCATTGGTAACTGATGATAGCATGACTACAACATATGTATCTTTAGCAGTAACATTAGTAACGACCATACATTAGCCATGATATGTGCTCCTCATAAACCATCATGCAACAAGAAATGCTCAAGAAACGATAATGCCAACAATGAACTATTAGAGGCATAGCAAATGCTCCCCCTGAATTTGTGCCAACTTTTCACCATCAATTTTGATCATATTATATTCATCAAATCAACTAGCAAATGCACAAAAGAATTGTTCCAACAACAACAATAATGTTTTTCAACAATATCATGAACCAATCATCATTCCTAAAGGCCGTCATCAATAGGCTACAACAAACCAATGTCAAAACCAAAATACTAATAATGAAATGATGAAAGTATATTGGAAGCTCCCCTTGAATCTGTGCCACTCTTTTTCCATTATTGAGAGGTATACACGATTGTCTAACTCAAAAACCGCTTATATATGTGGTTGTCTTTCATACCATCCACGTACAGAGAGTAAATTGTTGATTCTTTATAACCATAACTCCCCTTGAACATGAAATGCATGTTAGAAAAATGAGCAAAGTGAAGAGGTAGAAATAATTCCCAATTTTTGTCTAAGATATTCAAAGGAATAATGTGGACATGGATTCTAAATATATCTGTAACTTGTTCCTTTGAAGGAACATATTCCAATTTGACCTTTTGTTCAAGCACCCACTCTCTCAGAAAATGGTATTTGATTGGAATGTGCTTTGTTTTTTAGTGCATGCCAAGATTTTAGAGATACTTATGGCACTAGTATTATCACAGAGAATAGGTACAAGTTAAGGAAAAGTGACTTGAATATATTGCAATGTTTGGATCATCCATAGAAGTTGAGTACAACAAGATTCCGCAACACATATTCTTCCTCAGAAGTAGATAAAGCGATAAAACTTTGTTTCTTACTGAACCAAGAAACTAAGCGAGGTCCCAAATAGAATGCTCCTCCGCTAGTACTTTTGTGGTCATCAATATTACCTGCCCATATGCATCTGTGTAAGCATGAATTACAAAGTCTGCATTTTGGGATACCATAGACTAAAATCTTGAGTGCCTAGTAGATACTTGAATATTTTTTTAACTACTTGGAGATGATTTTACTTAGGATTTGCTTGAAATCGTCCAACTATGCCAAATGCATGCATAATTTCTGGTCTCATACCTATAAGATAGATTAAGCTCCCAATCATAGATATGTATTATGGTTGATTAACTGAAGGAGGGTATTCATTTTGAATAGGATTCCATCATGTTACCATTGGTGTGCATACAGGTTTGTGATCTTCCATTCCATATTTCCTCATAATTTTTTTGGGATACATGGTTTGAGAAAGAAATATGCCACCTTTAGTTTGTTGAACTTGAAGACCAAGAAAGTATGTTAGTTCACCAAGTAGAGGCATTTCAAATTCCTGTTTAATAACTGAAGCAAATCCTTAACTCATAGATTCAACATTGCTTCCAAATATGATGTCATCTACATAAACTACTACTATCAAAAGTTTTTCTTGATCAAATTTGACATATAAATTTCTATCTACAAACCCCTTTTTGAATCCTTGTTGCTGAAGATACCTGTCAAGATGATAATACCATGCATGAGGAGATTTTTTTAACCAATACAATGTCTTCTTAAGCTTTCAAAATAGATTTTCATCATTGCCAAGAATGAATCCTTCAGGTTGTTCAATATAAACTTCTTCTTCTAGATCCCCATTTAAAAATGCAGCTTTAACATCTATTTGTTATGCATTAAAGTTATGAAAGCTAGAAAATGCAAGAAACATTCTTATGGATTCAAGTATAACTACAGGTACAAATGTCTCTTCAAAGTCTATCCCTTCTTGTTGACCATAGCCTTTGCATACAAGTGTTTCTTTGTTTGGAATTACTTCTCCATTTTCATTTAGTTTGTTCTTGAACACCCACTTTTTCCCAATTACATTGTTATCATGAGGCCTTGGTACTAATTCTCATGTATGGTTCTTTTCTATTTGATCAAGTTCTTCATGCATTTCCTTAACCCAATATTCATATTTTCTTGCTTGATTCACATGTTTAGGTTCAATTGTGGATATTAAGGCTAAGTGACTAGAATTTCCAACAAGAGTTCTTCTAGTCTGTATTCCTTCTTCCTTTTCACCTGGAATTTGAGATTCAGGATGATTTTTCTTAACATACCTTGATGGTTTATGTTACACTAAGATTTGTCACCATGACTATCTACAGTTAATATGGCTCCATCAATAGTCATATTATCCTCCTTGTCAAGCCTGATACCTCTGCTCTCCATGTCAAACTTCAAGAAAGAGAGAAAGTCATTAAAAATCATGTTTATCTCTGGGTACGCAGGTTCTCTCTACCTTGCCTGCGTGTACGCATCCCAAGCTCATTGTACCTGCGTACTTGTACGCTCTGTAAGTCAAGGGATGGGTGCGTACCCCTGTAAAGGTCAAAAGGCGCGAGTTTCATCTTTAAAAAGTTACTTGTGGTCACTTCTAGAGCCTTCTAGAAGTGTGTTTGACGTGTATTGAGCGCCTCCAGATGGTTCATGCATCCCTATGATAGAGGAACTTATCCCATCAAGAGAGGAGCTACCCCATCCAAAAGAGGGAGTATCCCATTGATGTTGGACCTGAATAACTTCCTCTAGAACACTATAAATACAGGCATTGGGCCACAGGAGGGGAGGTTGAAAGCTGAACATTCCAAAGCGTAGATGCTGCTGGAATTAGGACTTCCTTGTAGAAGCTTGTGAGGAGAGATTCCCATCCTTTCTTGTTTCATTTGGAAGCTGGTGAGCTTGTCAAAGTAGAGGAAAACTCTTGCTGGACCCTGGGAGGAACTTGCACAACACCAAGGCTCAGGTTGTAATGGTTTCTTTTTGTTTCCTATTAATACAAATAAGTCCATTCTTCTCAATGATTTGTTGTTAATGAATTGTTTCATATACTCCTTGGTCTATATGTTGAATATGTTTTGTTTTATGAGATATTCAGGTGTTATGTAATCATTTGATTGTTAGTGTATGCAGGTTTCGAAGTGAAGGAGGAGCTCATCTGGATCGACGAGGCTAGACTACTACAACAGCGTTGGACTTCAGGTAGGATCGAAACACTTGGTTTCTCGTATGATAATGCATGTTTAGAGAAGGATTGCTCTTAATTGTCTTGTTTGTCACTAGAAAGTCTTAGGCTTCTAGGGAGGTTGGTTTTGTCCGCAAGATTAACGCTTTCCGCATGACAGTTTATTTTATGATATATCTCTATTTTCATTTCCTTCTACTGATTCTTCTCTATCTCCTTCTCATACAACTTTCTGGAGTGTAGTAGGGAGAGGTTTTTCATCTGCTTGTGCTTCCCTTTTGGTACCTATGGATGCTTCATCAATCACAACATCTATGCATTCAAAAATATTTTGAAGCATTTTATTGTAACTTTTATATCCTTTTCTTTTAGAAGAGTATCTAAGGAGGATTCCTTCATCAAATCTAGATTCAAAATTTCCAAGCTTATCATCATTTTTTATTTATGAAACATTTGCTTCCAAAAATTCTAAAGTTTTTGACAGTTGCACGCTTACCTAACTAGAGTTCATATGGAGTTTTACAATTGTTTACTTGAACATGAGATTTGTTAATTATATCCACGGTTGTATGTGTTGCTTCTCCCCAGAAGGTGTGAGGTGTTCCTAACTCATCAATCATGGAACATGCCATTTGTTGAATTGTCCTATTCATTCTTTCTACCACTCAATTTTGTTGAGGAGTTTTAGCTATGGAAAATTGTCTTTTGATGTCATGTTGTTCACAAAAATTGAAAATATAATCTCATATAAACTCTCCTCCTTTATCATATCTAAGACGTTTGATTTTTAGGTCTAATTCATTTTCTACCAAAGCCTTGAATACTCTAAACTTATCAAATGCCTTGTCTTTATACTTTAGTAAACCAATCCAACACATTCTTTTAAAGTCATCAATAAATAATATGAAATATTATTCACCACGAGGAGACTTCTTTCTCATAGGACCACATAAATCGTGTGAACAAGTTCAAGGGGTTTACTTGAAGTACCCTCTTTAGCTTTAAACTGAACTTTGGATTGATTACCAAATTGACATGATTTGCAGATGTTATTTTCAGGGGGAGAAAAGTTTAGAAAGTCATGAATTGCTCTCATCCTACTTGATTTGATTAATTGAGAAAAGATAAGGTGCCCCAACCTTTTGTGCCAAAGCCATATTTCTTCATATTTTCTCAAATAACAATGCTCTTGGCCACCTTCCAAGACATAAACATTTCTTAGATTTCTAGTTCCCTTTATTATGACCTTACATGTATCCAAATTTATTACCATGCAATTCTTTGATATGAAAATAACTTCATTCCCTTGATCACACATTTGACTAACACTTAACAAGTTATTTCTTAATTCATCAAAAAATAATTCATTTCCAACCTTGACCTTTTTCTTTAAAATCATAGTGCCTTTTACCTTTGATAGAAGCAGGTGATTTATTACCAAAAGTCACATTCTTTTATTTCTTTACTTCATTAAAATAAACAAACTTATCATTGTCATGTCATATGTTTTGAGCATTCGTTGTCAATGCACCATAGATTCTCTTGATCTCCTGCATACAATTCTACAACACAATTTTCAGAGGCAGTAATTTTATTTTTCCATACCTTGGGTGGTATTGTCTTCTGTTCATGTTGGTAAGATGACTTCATCCTACTTTTTCATTCAATTTATTCATGAAGAGAGTTATTGCAGAGAGAAAATTCAATTTCATTATGAATACATGAGAAAAAATTATAAGAAGATTTATTTTCCCCAATCTCATTTTATTTCTTTCTTGCTTCTCTAGTCATAATTGTTTTATAAGAAACATAATGAATTGTTTTGTGACCAAAATTGTGACAAGTGAAGCATTGACCATTGAAGTAAGAATATGTGGGAGTATAATACCTTCTTGAGTATCTTGCCTTTTGTCCATGGTAAGGTTGTTTTGCATGGGAAATATTTGATCCTTCATTCATTTGCTAAGGTCTATAATATGATGATTACTTCCTTTTACTGAAATTACGTAGCTTCCTATACATGTTTCAGAAGATTTCATAGTTTTTGATGTTTCACCATTTGGATTGTATCCAAGACTTGTCTTGATTAGAGGAGAAAAGTGAACTTTAATGAAATCTTCTAAAGTCTGAGATCATTTATCAAATCTAAGATTTAGAGCCTTTGTTTTCTCAAGTTCCTTACTTAGAACCACAATTTCAAGTTGTAAGTTTTCACAATGCCTTTTCTTTTCTAGAACTTGTTCCTTCAAAGCTTCTTCAACTAATTTAGCTTCTTCTAGACATATTTTTAGCTGACTTGTTTCTTCAACAAGAGTGTTTTCATTATACATACAAATTTCATTTGTGATTTTTGTTTATAACCCTGCGCCTATCAATTTCTTCTAGAGCATCCAAAAAGACATCATCAGATTCATCTACACATTGTTCTTCAAATGCCATAAGTAACAAATAATCCTAATCAAATTCATTATCCTCATTATTGGAAGAATATTCACTATTTTCATGAGTATATAGATTTTTCTTGCTATGAAAATTTCTTTTAACATTCCTCTTTGAAACATTCTTCCCTTTCTCATGATTTTCTTTATAAGGACATTTAGCAACATAGTGACCTACTCTCCACATAGTTGACTTAGTTAGCTTAGGAAATTTGAGTTGGAAGTCTATCTAGAGTTATGTAGAGTGATATCTAAATTTTATAGGCCCGGGTTGAGTTCTTTGGAGTTGTAATTAGATAACTCAATCTAACTGAGTTATAGTCAGTTAAATTAGCTCTAACTGTTGGAGGAACTAGTAGAGGTCTAGTAGTGGATTAGAACACCAGTGCATAAACTAGTACCACACTAGTTAACTGAAGATTCACTCACAAATAATTCATGCATGTCAGATCAGAGGAAGACCTAGTTGAGATTAGAGTGCATGGATAGTGTACTATCAGTTGTATAATTATCCAAGTTGTACAAATGGTGCATGCAATCAGTTGAGGGCATAATTTTGGATTCCACGGTTATGGAGGAAGGATTTCCCAATTAAATATGGGTTGATTTTCTCGGGAATTGTGCAAGGAAGTAGAGGCTTGGTAGGAAACAAAATTGGCTAAGTGTTGGCTTGAGTTGGCTTGTGAGGTAGAGAGTTAGATCATACTTATGCATGGATTATTCTAGTGTGAAGAAGCATTGTTTCTTCTTCTTAGATCTTCTGGTTAATGCAATATAGATAGTCAAGGTTTTGAGTAGTTGCTTTCCCTAGGGAAATATCGTGTTATGTGCAATTGATATCCTTCCTCTTTTTTATTATTGTTTTCATCGATCATTATTGGTTTCCACTATAAATAGTAGACTAGATTCTTGTCTTATGTTTTAGTATATCACATGAGTTGTTGGATCTACAAAAAAGTCTACATCATATCAGAGCTTAAGACAGTATAGAAGAGGAGATTTTGAGTTTTTTGTGCAAGTGAAAATCAAATTTGCAATTCATACTTCAGATCAGCAATATGTCTTTCTATGGGTTGTGACTTTGTAATATTCCTAGTGAAAATTTTACAAAGATAACAAATACATGAAAATATAATAACACATAAATTTTCATAAATAAATACACATGAACCAGAAATTTCTGCAAATACCAAACTGACCAAAATTTTATTAATAATATTAGTTGTGGTACAAAAGAGATGAAGTAAGTGCACCTGGGCTTACACAAGGCAAGTTGCAAGCACCAGGTAATGAATACAAGCAAGCCCAACAGTTGCAATAACCAACACCTCCAGAAAATTGTGTTGTTGCTCCAAAAACTACATTGTTTCCTAACTTCAGCCCCTGATTTTCCCACTCTAGAGTGCCCAAAAAAGTATAAGAATTTAGAAGTGAAATTCTTTCCCAAAACCTAGAAAAGACCAAAAAGGCTTTCCGTTGGTTCCAACCTTCAAAAACCGACCCTTCACAACATGGCCTCTTCCAAATTCAAATTTTGTTGTTGTGACTGAACCTATCCACCTCTGATCTCCCAACTCCAATAATCCTCCCAAAATGGTCATCCAAGTGATCTCCCAGCTCCCCAAATCGAAATTCCCCTGAATAATGTTTCCCCAAAGATCCTCACTCCAATGATTGTGTAGTCATGTAGGAGATGATGTGGTCGTGCATGCGACAAAAGAGAATTGTGTGTAGGATGGCCCTCTAGTCTGTAATCTTCCTCTACACTCCTGAAACTGATGAAAGGATGCTCCTGTAGCTTACCCAGAATAATTCCCTATAACCCCGCTCCACAAATAACCAATGAAATTATCCCTTTTTGCAGTGGTGGTTCTTGGATTGGGTATTATGCTCCAGAAATGTGTGACCTGTGAATGATGTTTCTTTCGATCTTGGTGGTGAAGGAAAGCCTTCCTTGGGTGGAATTCAAATTCCAACGAAGAAAGGTTGAGCTTCTCTACTTGGGAAGCTCTAGTGCTAAAAGAACACAATGTTGGCTCAACTAAACAGTTAAGGAAATTTCAATTTCCAAATAGAAAAAAGACCCCTCTTGTTCCTTCATTCCTTTCTTTTATAAGTGTTGGCCATGCTTTCCTTGTGGGTCCCTCCACTAGTTTGATTTTTCCCCAAGGAATTCAAATTCCTACCTCCCAAGTGCATATTTCATGTGGGCCACATATTCCACTAGCATGCAAATAAAACATTCCTCCTGTGTTCCTCACCAAAATTTTCCTTCAGCTAGTATTAACCAAATTTGACAAAATTTACTTTCCCAACATTAGGAAAATTTCGGAGGGAACATTATAGTCCTCCCCTCCTGGATTTTGCTTGACCCCAAGCAACCGTAAAACTGGAGGCTGTAAATTTTGTTCATTCTCCCATGTAGCGTCCTCCTCCAACAAATCTATCCATTTAACCAAAAACTCCCTGACTACCCTATTTCTCAACTTCCTTTCTCGAGTCTCCATTATAAGCTATGGTATCAAAATAAAATGCCCCTCATCATCCAATAGAGGCAACTCGGTTGTTTCTACGACTTGTTGTCCCAACGCCTTTTTTAGGCATGAAACATGGAACACTGACCCAGGTGGATATTGGTGGCCACCTACCTATTCCACTTGGACCCCCACCATAGCTTCTTTCAATTTTTCAGTTTCCTTATTTGTAGCACAATTTACTATTTTTGGCATTTTTTTGAGTCCTGAACTTTCAGAGCCGTTTTGAGGCCCTAAACAATGTTTTTTTTGGGGAAATTGGGACCAACATGGGTCTTAGACCCAATGTTTGTCATTCAAAAGTTGTAGTCCTCAGATATATCTTTCTAACGAGGTATTATGCACATCAAATGGAGCCAAAATTACAACCACGAGAAGTTGATGTACCAATTTACCCAAATGGGGCCCATACTTTGGCACTTCATCTCCTAGGGTTAGGTTTTTGGATGTTTAGGGTTTTCCATTGTTTCTCAATAATAAATAGGCCTTTGAGCCTCATTGTAACATAGTTCAGATGCATGTAGCTGCAACATCTCTTCTCAGAGATAAGCTACCATCGCCCTAGCTAGTCTTATTTCCATTTTGTTTGTAAGGATATTTCAATATTTGATATTAATGAAATAAACTATTGTTTATATTCCATCTTTGTATTTATGGTTATATCTATAATTGGTTGTGTTCCTATTTAAATATGGATATGTGGTATCAGAGCAATCTTCTCTTTCTCTGTTTTTCTTTTGCATATCCCCAACGAGTTCAGGATATAAGGAGTTAGGGCTCGATTTGATTGAACCTTTGCAAGATCAGCCTCGCAAACCCCAACGACCACCCATGTGGGAAGAAAAGAAAGACAAGGGGGTAGGAGATCCTATCAAAATATTGCTCAAGGAGGCCCTCGAGAAACAAAGGAATGTGATCATGGATAACTTTTCCCAGGTCCTTCAAAAGTTGCCCATCGATGGTGCATCCACATCCAACAGCCACTCTAGAGGCTCCACTCCTTTTAAGGTAGAAGTAAATTTTGGCATTCCCATATTTGAGGGCCAAATATATGTAGATATTGTAGATAAATTGTTAAATCTGCTAGAAGGATATTTTTCTGTTCATGATTTTTCTAGCTGAGAAAATATTACTTTTTCTCTTCTCAAAGCCACCCCCCACGTCAAGAACTAGTGGGAAACCTATAGTGAGAGGAAGGATGAAAGTATGACCTCACTGTTTTTAGCCACACCCACTTGGAACTCATTCTGGGATGCCATCAAGGATCAGTACTATCCTATTGGGAGCTATGAGGATAAATACATAAAGTGGCCAACGTTGCGGCAGGGAAGGGACCAAGATGTGTCGGAGTTTTCCAATGTTTTTCATACCCTTCGCACAAAGTTGGGTATCAAGGATTATGAGAAACATCTGGTACTAAATTACCACAGCTACCTACATAGGAACATCTAGGAGGAGATGGAGTTCCTGAACATCTCCTCGTTCGGCATAATATGTCCATACACCGTCAAGATCGAGCAGAAGTTTAAATAGAAGAAGGGAGACTTGGGATTTGTGAAACTGAAGTAAGGGAAAGGTGCTCCCAAACCACAGCAAAAAGGACAAAGCCAAGGTGGGGTGGCCTAGGACAACCCGCCAAAGATGCAAGCAAATAACAAACTACAAAGCCAAAGAAGGACACGGGAAAGTGGTGTGATTTCCATAAGATCTTGACTCACAACACAATTGAGTGTCGGGCCAAGAAATCACTCGTGGTCGAGCTAAAGGCTTCAGAATCATATGCATGTTCTGACTTTGAGTCACAACCCGACAAGGGGAATGAAAAAGGGAATCATATTATCGATGCAGAGCCCAACACCATCGTTTCGACCATAAAGATCCAGAAGGAGGAACCCGAAGATCCAAAGGAGGAGGAGCGCCTCTTCCACTCTTAGATGTGGGTAAAGGGTTCCTCGCTACAGTTCGTTTTCAATAGTGGGGGCTGTTGGATACCTATACCAATAGGTGTCATATTTCATGATTGGCAAATATAAGTGCCAAATATGCTCCATTTTTGCTGCCACAAAGGTTCCATATTTGCAAAAGAAAGAAAAGGTGTATCTAGGCCTGCATGTTCACAAAAGTTTATGGATGACCCAACAGCCTAATATGGATCATGCCATGTTTTCAATTTATGTTGTAGAATACAGAATGAAATCTGTCCAAACTGTTTAATCTTGGCAGATCAGTAGCTAGGTAGAGAAACTAAGGTTCCCAACTGCTTAATCTGGGACCTTGGAAGGAATAAGGGTTGTATTAGATAGGAAATGAAAGCAAAAAGCCAATGAAAAGAAAAGGGCATTCAAAGGGTTTGCAAGTCCAAGTGCACCCTCCAAGAAGGAACAAAAAAATGTTAGGTGAACTAGTTGGGTAGGTAGATGAGGTTGCAGAAATGATGTTTCTTCAAAGGCCAAAATTGCTAAGCAACATCCAAATGTACAATATAGTGGAGCATGACTAACTTCCTCTCCCATATGTATATTACTCCTTACTAACACCCCTCCATGGATTGGTTCATAGGCTAAACCCAAAGTATTGTGATGGTACTTGTGGCCTCCAAAAGCCACATTTTCTGTGTAAAACTAATTTCATTTTCATCTACTCTTGACTCCCAGATATTTTTAAGAAAACATATTGACACTAGCCCTCATCCATATGTCCCCTCCATATTAACAACTAACTCTACTACTTAGCTCCCTATACTCCATTATCCATACTATTATAACACCATAGTGTATAAATCCCCCATTGTATAAGTATTTCCCCCTGGTACTATAGCCATAATCTTCACTCCCTGGGAATTGAATTAACACCTACTTAAGGTCAAGAACCCATGTTCCACCTGTTGCTCCATCTCAACCGGTTTCCCTACCCAAAAGTTCCATGTTGACCTTAAAAACCCTTGAAGAAAACCTTTGAAAACCCTAAAAAACCACCCAAGGGAAGAAAAACTAGGGAAATACCCTTCTCCCGCCTTATCCTAAGGTCGGGAGCCAGCTTACACTTTCGCATTGTATAAAACCCATCGGACCCCTTTCCCTATAGTTCTGCCTTCACAAAGATTTACACCCAAACTTTGCATAAAACCCGCAAATGTCACATTTTCCTAAGGTTGGTGGACTAAATTATTTTGTAAAGAAAATCACAAAAAACCCCCGAAAATCATTTGGCACATGGAGGGGCCCACCGGTCGCGAATTGCCGAAAAAAATTGTTTTTTAAACCCGCCCGCTGGCCACTATCTCCCGTGCAGGTTACCCGTCCGATGACCGTCAGATGGCACCTGTCCCAGATCTACGGCACGCACTGATTTCGGGGAATCTCGACGTCTGAAAGTTAATGAAGGCAGGTGTTAGATGCCGTGCAAGTTGGTCGCCCGACAGCCGTCAGATCGCGCGCCCAAGGATCAACGGCTCACATTGATATCGGAGGGCCCCTGACGTCCGACAGATACCTTCCGGTATCTGTCAGGCGCTTACGTCACGGGGGGACAGTTGTCACGCCCAAATCGCATCGGAGCCCCGCCTGACAGATTCTTTGCCGTGCAGGAGGGCTCCCGATATCGCGACACCTGTCCCGCCCACGTCCTCGTCCTGCTGCCGTGCACGTCGTCACCACGTCCGCTTACCTCGTCCCTCATTCGCCCACCTGGCCGCCACCTCATCGTCCCCGTGGACCGGTCTTAGGCCGCCACATCACCCGATGACGTCCTGCTGACGTCATCCAACCCGGGCCCTCATGCTGACATCATGCTGACGTCATCCAAAAAGCACGCCAATAAACTATAAAACCATATTTTACCGTTTTTTTCGCCAATTTCGTCATTTTTCTGAGAAAAGCGCTGCTACGCTGTCTGCATGCACTCCACGACGACTGCTCTACCAGCCACCCCATGACCATTCGCAAGAGCTCAGAGCGCTAAACCAGCTGCTACCTCATCCCAAGCTACTGTAAACAGGTATTTGAGTCTTCGTCTTCCTTCAAACTGGTTTTTTCTTAATTTCTTGTAAAATCCACCACAAGAAGCCATAAGATTGAAATTCCACCGAGAAACCAACTACACCCTACCTCTATTGCACCGTTTAGAGTTGAAACACAGTGGCGGAGACCTCATTTAGACTGCAATTTCTGTTAAAACCCTGCCCTGTTCGCGCAATCGTGAACTCACTGCATTGCTCCCAAATTGTCAAAGAAAGCCTGTCAAATTGCATAAAGGCCTCCTCAGAGAGTTCAAACACTGATTGTATTTGTCTGTGCACCAACCCTGTTGGTTTCTGTCCCCCTCAATTTCACCATTTCAATTGGCAAACCGGCATCGCAAGAAATACTGGAGGCAGACATGAATACCCCTGCAGGATCAGCAGCCCTCAACGTCACTCCCCTGAATGCTCCTCAGAGAGAGCTGG
>APFE031152163.1:13103-91552 GCA_000404065.3 Pinus taeda
CAGTACTCAACAAAATTCTTTTTCAAAACGAAGTGAAAGCAAGAGAGACACTTTGCGATTTTGAAATGGAAATTGCTTTTCGACACTTTAAAACTAATAATTCAAATCCTATGCAATAGTAAATATATAATCGACTATCCGGAACAATGGATTGTTTTCTAAAACTAAAAATGACAGCTACGACACTTTCAGATCTAGAGACGACAGTTCGATTATGCTACTTTTTGCAAAAGAGAACTAAAAAGACGCACAATACATAAAAACATTTATAGTTCTTTGCACTAAGGAGGCGGAATCATGCAAGAGAAGGGGGTTTTCATAGAAGTACACTGACTACAGATAGCAAAAATCTTGAATAAGACTGAAAATAGTGAGAAAAATCCACATTCGGAGGGTAAAGTTAACCCTCCCTGACCATCGCACCTGTTACGTAGTGAACTCAGTATGCAGCGCACCTACTACACCCGGGAAGTGAGATACATACAGACTACCTTAAAGGCAGGGTACGATGGTAGCAGTGCAAGACTTTGAACGGGATTTTACTCACGGTTTGCAATCTCGTTCAGGTGTTTAGGATGAATAAGTAAAGATCAATGTATGCAAAACACAGGGGTGATCTAAGAGGTTACTAGAGCCACCACTTAGGGCAATTAGATTGCTTGCAGATCTATTGTCTAATTCATAAACAAAACATGGAGATAGACTGAAGTAGCATTGATCTACTTTGCATTTGCATGACAAATGCAGTTTGAAGGCTAGCTGGCTTGACTTCAGGCTTCGTCTGTATGTTTATAAAAGAAACAAGGATAGATAGGCTAATAAGTAATCTAGTCGCTCCCCAGTGGAGTCGCCATTTTGTTAGCCGAGAATAGTGTCCACTCGGATGCTGCTATTCCCACTAGGATGGGTGGCTATCTTAGAAACAAACAATCAAAGTCTACTATTGTTTCCTTTTATGAAAATAGAATAGAGGAGGAACAAGAAAACCAACCTGAGTCTTGCGCTTGATTTCCTCTCCTTCTTGATAGAGCTTCGTCGCTTCTTCTTTGTCTGCCCAGCTTCAAAGGAACTTGTGGAATCACAACAACATACTACTATGCAAGAAACAAGGATCTAAATTCATAAATAATACAGGACCAGATGTGTATTAACCATATACATGCATATATAAACAAGTACACAAGAATATGGAAGGAAACAAGAATAGCTTTATTCAGATGAAAAGTAGCAAGAAGATTACAACCATGTGATCTGACCCAGCATCATCCTCCAGCTAAGAAGCCCTTGTTCACCCCAAGAAAAGCTAGATCACCCAACACTGTGAATGTACACCAGAATACCAATAGCACTTCTCTATAAGATACAAAATTCCAGCTTCCAGGCCTCTGTGATGAGGGATCCATATATAAATGATTACAAAGAGGTGAGTCATCTTCTGGGATCTTGATTAGTGTCTTCTCTCTGATAGTTCCTGCTTCCACTTAGAGAATGATGATCTATTACTCATCCTTGGTCGAAAATGGAGAGGCAAGTGACAGAGGGGAAGATTTTGGAATATTCCATGATCTTCCACCTCGCATTTTTGTCCCTGCCATTTGTCCATTCCCAACCATCTCACCCTACAGAGGAAAAAATCAGTATGCATCGCACCCTGTACACTGGAAAGGTGATATGCATCGCACCCTCTGCATTGAGCTTTCAGTATGGTCCAGTTTTGACCATTTATGAGCAGTTTTCAGTGGAGAACTTCTCGAAGATGATGTAATTAGTTGACCTTGTTCCTTTAGGTAGTGAAGCAACACTTTTAGGGACTTAGGAGCCCTCATTTTATGGACATTTATGATTTGGGTTTAAGTGCCCAAAAATGTCTATAACACATCGCTAAATAAAACACATTGATAGAACTCCTCTATGATGCCATCGCGCATGGCATACGCCGACTTGTCTTCAGGCTTGACTCACAATTCATCATTCTATAGCTCACCAATATCTACTCCATATGGAATCCAGATATCTATCACATGTTCCTAAAGGTCAAAATTTTGGAAAGACAGTTCGATTTTATTCAATATCAACATATTTCCAGAAACTTAAACACATTAAAAGATTCATTGGAAAATTATGTGTTAGATAGACATTTGCAACATTTATAAAAGAAAAGAATTTCATCAATATTTGCATCAAGATCATATAACTTAACCAAAATGAAGCTCCGAAAATCAAAAATATATATACAATTATTTATGGTTTATGCATAGTGTTTTGTGTCCAAGACAAAATCGGTCAAATGACCCAAAAACTCAAAATGCTAGGGGGCACCCTAGTCTAACGGTGCTGGTGATAACAAGTCACCACCTGTGCAATCAGCGTAAAAGCCTATTCCATCGATGTGGAACACCAATAGTATGTTGTTGTAATCTCAGAGGCAGCTCGTCAGTCCTCACATCCGAGATACTGAGAGTGAGGCCTTCGATCTGATCCTGCAATGCTGCAAGAGTATCGGCCACATCCAAGTCACGAAGGACAGCCCTCCCTATAGCCTCTCCTGCTAGAACGACAGCTGGTGCTCTCAGGCACACTGCTGGTTGCACCGGTCTGATATCTACATGAGCACATGAGTTTTGATTAGTCTTGATAAAAGAAAGCACAGGAACATTATAAAAGTAATAAACAGGGATATGGTTAGAAATTTTACCTATAGCACTCCATTGCTCACCAGCCGGCAACACCAAATCCGGGTCACCCCAGAAATCCATACCAGCATACGGACACTTGGTGTAAACCATCTCCTGATGGTTGAACTGCTCAAAGAATGCATCAGAGAAAGAAACTTGTGGCTGACCAACATGTCAAGCCATAAGGTCAAACCATCTCTACATCCGTGGCTCAGTCGGTAGTGGCAAACCAAGTGAAATGTACTATGGCTGCATTAGTGGGATCTTCTCCAAGGCGAAAGCGGTCAAAACAGAACCATAGCCAAAGTTCTTAGATCGTCTATTTTTCACCTTGGTAAGATGTTCTTTTATTACCAGAAGTACTGCATCACACCAGTTGAACACCTTCGGTTCAAAGCATTCTAAGGCATACTGCATATAGGACCTGTTGGCCAAGTGAAGAGCCGCACTACCAGCCAGTCTAGCAAAGGTGAACAAGATGTTACTCAAGGACCGGCCAGTGATATCTCAGATGTTGATCTTGTCGTCCTTGCTCAACTGAGATCCTTCTGTACAACATCAATGAATATAATCCGTCACGGATTCGCCCCCACGAGCGGAACCTGATAGTGAGAGAGGGGCACCACGCCTCAATAAACCGATCAAAAAGTAGATGTCGATGACAATCAAGGGGATGGATTTGCCTCTGATTTGGAACACCTGGTTGGTAGGATCCCATGCATCGAGGAAATATTGCAACAAGTTGATTTGTTGCCTCATACTAGAGATGTGAAAGAACTTGAGCAAACCATAGTTCCACAATGCAGTTACCATACCCATATCATGTAAAGCAACCATGTCCTCTTCTTCATGCTCACATTCTCACCATGTAACAACCATTTTGCTCTGATGAATCTCTCAAAACAAAGAAGAGAAGAGTCAGGATCCTGATTTGGAAAAAAACAGGCAAAATTTCCATAAAAAACAGTGCACAAGTCTCCCTCCTTGCGCCCATCGCACCCCAGCAGTGTACTGGAATACTGACTAGCTAATGGCCAACCCAGTATGCATCGCACCTTTCGATATACACAGGGTGTGATGGGGGAAAAACGAATTGTTCAAACCCCAGAGGCTTAGAAAAGCAGAGAAACATGCTCAAAATTCAAAAAGGAAAGAATGCAACTAAAGAGCACTAGTTTAGCTCCTACCTGGTCCAGACGGTGCCAAGAATCATCCACAGAATCTTCCAGAATCAGCTAGTGAAAATCAAGGGGGAAAACACCTCCAAAGCTCCAATAATATCAAGTTCAAATGAAATGGTAAAATGAGGGGTAAAAACTACTTTTAAATTACTTTTCACATGATTTGAGTAGGGTATTAGTGTTTTAACTCATTTTGTATTTTCATTTCTAATCAATTTGATGGAGCAGTTGAACAGGTAGTACGACCATCAAAAGAACATAGTGTTAACGGTGGGTCGAATATCAATGACCATTATCACAAGCAGTTTTTATGCGAAGTTTAAGCTCATTAAAAATTAAACCTAAGGAATGGGCAAATGTTCCCGCAGAGTTTAAGCTCATTAAAAAATGAACCAACCTCCGGTAAATAGCCATTGCGAATGGATTATCATCAGCTTTTGAGCCCTAGTCGTGTTCTTACCATCACCTCCACTCTGTTTAGCCGATCATATGCCTCCATTTGATTTTTACCCTTTTGAGGAACCATTACGAAGAGTGATTCTATTAGCCATCCTTGTGACACTATCGTGATTGGAAAATTCCAAACCTTACCTAGAATTAGCAGCTACTCGGAAATATTTCTCGTTCCTCAAAAATGAGTCTCCTTTAATCTCTTTTCATCTGACTCATAAAATATGAAAATATTGTCGAGCAATTAGCCTCTCCAACTCGTTAAAGCTACTGGAAGCGCTATCCCTCCTCTAGATTTTAATCTTTTTGGACCTAAGGGATTATTACACAAAAAAATCGAGCGCTTGTCTTGTTCAACTCGTTAAAATTATCTAAAATTCATCCCTTTCCTATTATTTTATACTTTTTTGGACTTAAGGGATTATATGACGAAAAAGGATTACTAGAGTTTCCTTTCCGTCCCTTTTCAGACTCTCTAAAATTGAAAAAGGACCAAGTTGTCTTTGTCATTAAACTCATTAAAACCAATAGCGACAAACTTGTCCATAGAAACAAGAATGAGTTTCACTGTCGCTAGACTCATCAAAACATAGCGACGGGTTTTCCCAAAGGGAAAATTATAGAACAAGAATATGTTATCCTCCTCAAGCTTGATAAAAATAAAGAGGTACTCGTTAGCAATGACTAGGGAAAATTGGGAAGAAAACTTGAAGAAACTTTATTGGTATTGAGTCGCTCTTGAACATGACACTTTCACTCCATCACCATGATTGAGTTGGGTTGGGTTATTCTGTTCACCGGTCATACTACCATTGGTCCATCGTACCATCCATCTTTGGGGTTAATGCTACTAATCCGTTTCGGTGTCACCGATATGTTCAAGCGAAGTCGATCAGAGAATTCACCGACCCAGCTTGTGTCTCACCCGCTGCAATACCTTCACGCTTCATTCTTTCATGACTACCACCCTGAAACCCTGTATCATGAGACCGTTTTCACCTCCGCAAAATCATTTTCTCCGTTACATGTTGTAGATGTGGGATTCATTAAGGCCCTCCTACAATGGATCACTTCTTGTCGACGACAGCTCATTATCCAAGAAGTCAACCTAGGAACAACCCTTTCAGTACTTTGAACCTTGCATGCCTCAATGGCAAGTTTCTCACTTTCAGCGACAGGTTTACATCAATGGCCTTCGACCGAAAGATTTTGCGTGGTGTTTGATGCCAAGTCTCATTTTCACACCATGTGAATTGTACTGTAGTACCTTGAGGGTCATCATCATTATCGGTGATTCCTCTCATGCCTGTTAACAGCTTACATCACTGGCTAGTAATCAGGTGATGTCTTTCCATGTTCGACTCCAAAACATTTTTCACATGGATCGACTTGTACTTCGAGTGAATATTGGATGAGTTTGAAGACCCCAGATCTAGTTTCATCCATCCAGGCTGCGATATATTCAGGAGAATGAAGACATCAAGTGTACATCGTTGTTGCACAAATGATCATCTGAATCAAAGGATGATGGCTCTATCAGAATCATCAGTTTGCCATACAGATGGTTGTCTGTCATATGTACATGAAAATGAATTTATAAAGCTAAGAATGGGAATGCCCGCCTCAGCTAGATCATGAAAATATTATGAAGATAATGTATTGTATTGTATCTTATTACAGGTCACCTTCCAGTTCGAAAAACTTCGGATCCTCATGATAAAGCATTTCACTCGAAATCAAAAGATTTACGACCTCATGCTTTAGGGGGCAACTGTTATAGACATATTTGGGCATCCCAATCATATATGTCCATAAACCAAGGGCTTCTAAGTCCCTAAAAGTGTTTTTTCATACCCTAAAGGAACAAGGTCAGCTGATTACATCATCTCCCAGAAGTTCTCCATGAAAAACTACTCAGAACTGGTCAAAATTGGATCATCTCACTTGCTCCATGGTCAGGGTGTGATGCATCACACCTACTACACATAGGAGGTTTGATGCATACTGAAAAGTCCTTCTATAGGGTACGATGAGCGAGAATAGACAAATGGCATAGACATTTTGCTAAGTGGATGGTTAATGAATCTTCTAGAAACTTCTCATATGACACTTGCCTCTCAGAATTCACCCAGGGATGAGTGAGAGATCAATGAAATCTCCAAGTGGAGCCAAGAACTATCAGTGGAATGACATTAATCAAAAACCCAGAGCTAACTCACACCTCTGCAAATATCTATATATGGATCCCTCATCCCAGAGATCTAGAGGTAAAAGGCTGGAATCTTGTATCTTGTAAGGAAGTGTTGTTGGTTTCCTAGTGAAACATCATAGTGTTGGGTGATCTAATCTTTTCATGAGGTGAAGAAGGGCTTTCATGCTAGGAGGATGACGTTGGGTTAGATCAATGGTTTGTAATCCTCTCTTCTAATCTTTACATCAATAAAGCTATTCAAGTTTTCCTCCACATTCTTGTATGTTTGATGACATCTGCATTTGTATGGTCAATATATATCTGGTCCTATATTGTCTATTATTGTAGATATCTGCACTTTGAATGTATTATGTTGCTTTGACTTTACAGGTACTCTTTGAAGTGGAGTGGTTAAAGAAAGAGCGATAAAGATCTGTCAAAGAAGAGAAGGAACAAGCGAGGAACCGAGCGAAAGATCGAGGTTGGTATTCTTTTCTCCTCTCCTATCCATTTCTCATAAAGGAAAACGAAAGTAACTTTAATCTGTTTGTTTCTAAGATAGCTACTCGTCTTAGTGGGACTAGCAGCTCTGCATAGACACTATATTTCCTGATAACACCAACATCTCCCCCAAACTGAATATGTTGCATATCGTCATGCAACCCAATATCTCTATATTAACCATTAATCTAAATTCTCACCCCAACTCATAGTATTTATGGAACATTAGAATTCTTCCCAAAAGTTTCTTCAAAACAATGGTTATTCAATTCTAGCAATGTTATTGAAGTTGTAACAATTTCCACATTAAATTTCAAGAATATGTGTATGAATTTGCAGCAAAATATGATATGAGTAACAATAAACTTCATTAACCATTTTCTCAAAAACTGCAAACCGGATTTTTCTAAAATTTTGCAAGCATATTTCTATTATATTTATGCTTCTCCACTATGAAAATAAAATCAATATGATTCACAAATTTCAAGATATCAACAAAATGGCTATAGGTGATAGTGCATGATTTATGGAATTTTACAAACTGGTTTAGCTTCAAATTTTTTGGGTTTGTGCATTTTAATGATATCGCTTTGTTGTCCAAAAATTACAAGAATATAGTTCATGGTTTTAAAGATATATGTGAATGAATTTCTGCACTATTTAAAAATAAAATTGTATGCCTTAAATGAGGAAAAATGGAGAAAGCATCCATCATGTGTAGTGATTTCTCCCCCAAACTGGAAAATTAGCATGCCCTCATGCTACACTAGAAAATAAATTGAGGTTGTTTCTACAATTGTTGTTGAAATCTCTATTTGGTGTAAAACAACAACGTATAAGGGAGGTTTTGAGAATGAACAAGGATATCGACGGATGATAAAGAGTATTGATGACATCGTCATGATAAATAAATTAATGAGAAATAAACTCCCCCAAATTGAAATCTTTTGTGTCTCTAAAGAATGAGAACTGGTAAGAAGGCGAAATAATGGTTGAAAAACACAAGTGAATAATGTTTAGTGGGTTTTCATGACATTCTCCTATACTTTTAATAAATCAGAAACTTATTCTATTTTACATCAAGTTTTATCTCCATGAAAGTGTAGAATGACATGGCTAGACTGATATTTGTTGAAGTTGATGTAGGCTAAGTTGACACTGAAAGTTATGGAAGGTAGAAGCCATGCAAGCTTAAAGAAAGTAATCATAGAGTGTAGCATGGTTTCCTTCCCCCAAATTGATTAGTTTCCTTGTCATCAAGGTTTTTATAACACATCTCAGGAGTAGCCTCAATTAGTAACTCAACACCTCAATTACCTCATTATATATAAAAGTGACATAATCATGTTATGAGTGCCATGGGATAATAATGGATAAAAAGAGAATATAAATTAGGGTAAAACGATGAAAAAAAAGATGCATTCCCTAGACCCATTAGCTTTGGTTGTTATGGGCATGCAAATGGTGATACATTGGATGAATTGTTTATCTCAGTATTTTCTTCTCAATATCTGACCAATTACCTCGCATTCACAATCAAAATTAGGCCTCTTTATTCTACCCCAAAATAATAGAAGTGTTGTTAAGCTATGAATAAATGGCGGCTAATTGGGCAAAGCAACTATCTTTGGTTAAAGATATGAAACATGTATAATAAAGGAATGATAGATTAGATGATACAAAATGTCAAATCTCAAATATCCTAAAATTTTCATCCCTGACATGTAAAGTGAATATTTAGAACTCTTTAATAGATATAAACCATAAACATCATCATCTAAGAACTTATTAAATATTACCCCATGAACAATGAGTTCTAACAAACCTTATATATGCAACAATAGTCTTTATCGACAATTAGTTGTGAGAAAGAAAGGTAACCAAGTATATCATAGTATTGAATTAACTTACATACCATAGGCATGGCCATTGCTGCCAACAGATGTCCATTGCCTCAACAGGGATGCCTTTTTAACCCATTGAGATGTCAGTGTCCCATATATTAGAAACGAATACATAGCTACAAGAGCATTTAAATTTGCTTATATGTCTATTGAAGATCATTGTTCTAGCTTGGTAACCAATTAATAACAATGTCATTCATGAAATCTAACAAAAGTGAACAAGTCGGCTCATGATGAGACCTCTTGTCCTTTAGTTTTAAAATCGAAGGCCATTACTTTGGCTTGGTGAACAATAGTGGTAATGTCACTTAATTAGGACCTATGATCATGGTAGGTTGTCTTGTGATGAGACCTCCTGTCCTCCAACTGACTATTTATGTTTAAAATTCAGTTATGCTTATTGTTAATCAATGAAATATTACTTAATTGATGGGGTGGTAGGTCATCTCCTTAAGAGATGGGAATGGTGTAAAAAGTTTTGTAGTAACTATTTTGAATTTGGCTAATCTTTCTTCTTGAAAAATAATAACCTTAAAATGATTTTTGATAAATATATTTTCCTTTGTTAAGATTCGGGTTGAGAAACAATTCATTATATAGTGATAGAAAGATTTAAGTACAATTTTGTGGTAATGATCATAAATTTTACAAGATTAGGGAGCTAGAAAATTAAGAAATTTGAAAATTGACATGAAGAAATCATCTTTGCATAACTATTCCTTAAAAATATGATTATCTTTATAGATAAAAAAATATAAATTGACTACCCAATCATTATGTCAAAGAGGACCTAGAATATTAAAAGTATTTTCCATTCAGCAAGGAGAAAAAAATCGGAAATATCTACAAGTATTGAATCAAAAGGTATGAAAATGGGTTAATAATAATATTTATGACTGAGGTAACAGTGATCATGACTTAGGTAACAACAACTTTAATAGAGGGAACAATATTTGTGACCTAGGAAACAATAGTTGTAATAGAGGGAACAACAAATGTGACTTAGGAAACATCAATTGTGACTGAGGGAAAAACAACTGTGAGTTCAGGAACATTTGTGGTTGAGATAACAACAACTATGAGTCGTGAAACAACAGTTGTGACTGAGGGAACAATAACCGTGAGTTAGGAAACAACAACTGTGACTGAGGGAACAACAATTATGAGTCAGTAAAAAATAGTTGTAACTAAGAGAATAATAATTGTGACTTATGAAACATTAACTATAACTAAGGTAGCAACAATTATGATTTGAGAATTATTTATCAATAGTACCATTGTTGCATGTTACAACCTCGAAACTACCCATACCATTTTAAGCTTGTGGACATGAAGTATCAAATCTGATTGTGGCAATCCATCCCAGAAACTAATTCAATGGGTGATCCTAGCAAGGTGACATGGAAAAGGATTAGCCATCCAAAAATCATAGTCACTTTACAAAATAATGATGAATTAAGAGTAAATCATTTCTGAAAAGACTAACAATAAGAATGTTTAATATTAGATATGAGGAAACCATATATTGATAAGACTAGGGAACAAATAGATAGATTTGGGGCAACAACATGTGACTTAAGAACTTCCTTCTTTTATTTTGATGAAAGAACAAAATTTGTGAATTTGAAGGAAAAAACACCTTAAACATGAAAAAATAAGAGAAATCAGAAAAGAAACAACAGTTTCTTGAAAAAGAATAAATAAATAAATAACTTAAGTTACAACAACTGTGATTTTGGGTGCAACAATTTTGTTTCCTAAGGGAACAACAATTTGTCAATGACGAATGAATGGAAAAATATATTTTGGAAAAATTCTTTGGTAGTAATGACTTGGATCTTCAAATGGAGATCAATTCTTCATTTCTCCTGCTATGAATCTGTCAAGTAATGTAAAATTCTTCATGATGTTTTCTTCATGTTGGTGGTGAATAGCAGGAACAATTTTGCAACAAGATCTTATGATTCAAATATTTTTTAGATCATGGAACCTAGAAATTCACAACATCATATGATATTAAATTTCTTAATATATGCTTTAGATGAAATTCCCTTATTTCATTAATATTTCCTTCAAGTATCACTCGTTCGTAAATTGATCTTCATTATTCTCCTGGGACCTACAAAAAAATGAGCATCTACTTGCAATAAAACATGAAATCATGGAAGAAGAGAGGTTAGAGGGCTTTCTTAATCCAATACATATGCAAAAAAATAACAAGTAGTTACTCTATAAAACAAATCCATATAAAGTTAAATAAAATGCATTTGTTACCTGCAGGAGAGCAGTGGCCAACCATACTAACCAGGAGTGTTTTAATCATAACTTATTATTTTTGTCTGATTTGAGTGATTCCAAATCAAAATTAAATTTAATTCATAGATATATCTATAATAGAAAAATGTTTTAAAAATTTGATGTGATGGTATGGCAAACAAGCTTAGAACAACCTACATAAGAGAGTTGTTTTATGTTTCCCAACTTATACCAACAATCCATATTTTAAGCATACTTTTTTGTTTGATGACGGATTGAGATGATTAAAATTGGAAATAAAATTTGATTAATTTATATATATCCAATATAAATGGGTTTTCAATCAAATAATAATTGATGTGTCCAAGGTGCCAATGAACATAAAATAAAATAAAATAAAATAAAAAATTTAAGAATGCTAATTTAGGATAGGCAATCAACGTTTTGGACATAAATTTCTCATACGATATCAAAATTAAGTGATTAAAATTTACTTTTAAACTATATTCATAGGGGAATATATCATATAAATAGGTTTTCAAAATATAGTCATTTAGACCTCAAAAAACGGATTGTCCCAACTCTGTCCCTGAGCTACATACTAGACACCTCGCCAATATTTTGGTCATAATGTTTTCATTTCAAATAAAAATTGAGAGACTAAAATTGGGTTGTAAATTAGAAATAAAGGGATAATTAGGATAGAAACAGGTTTTGAAAGTATGCCCATTGGGTCCCTCAAAGAGATTGTCCCGACTATTTTTTCAGAAATTTTATCAAACCCGCAAGCCATAAAATATGACAAGCAAATTTTTTTTCCAAAATGATGATGAGTGTTTGTAGAAATATGATTTTCAATATAATATGTCTACATACACAAATAAATTCAAATATCTATCACCAATATTGATTTACACAACATATTGCAAAACACACAATTTTTTTACATATAAATAAGTTCATTTATTTATGTATTTATTTATTATATTTTCTACACTAACCTACTATATTTGAAAAATATGATATATATTTACATATATGAGTACTTCCATTGGAGCCATTTTTGAAACAAAGCCTCAAGTATGTACATACCCAAATTAGAAAAGTACATGTTAATAAATAGCAGGGTAGGAGAGACCAAGTTCCCTTTTTTTTCCCCTAGGAAAAAATCGTAATTTTATTCATGTTGATAAAATTACATTTTGTAGATGCTTATAGCATATGCAAATGGCTGAACCTGTAATAGGCAGTGGACAAAAATAAAAGCTCAAAAATGGCAAAAAATAGCTCCTGAAATGACAGGAAGACCAAGTAAAAAGTAAATATTAGTAGGCCTATTTCCTGCCTTTTTTCTTTTCTACTTTACGCCAGACTCCAGTGCTGATAGAAGGGTCAAATACAGCAAGTTGGTTTTCCTCTGAGTACGCTGGTTGACCTTTATCTGAGTTCGATCCTTCTGGGCTATGGGCTCTTTTGACTCCACTCATTTCCAATTGTAAATTTTGCTGCTGTACCAAGCTGTGTGTCTCCAAATTGGGCTTCTCAGTGCCTTTGTTTGACTCTTCCCCCTGTCTCATTTGTGTGTCTGTTGGTTCTGTGTTCAGTGCTTCCTCCTCCAGTGGTTCTGTATGCTGCCAACCTTTTGGTTTTTTCTGTTGTTTCTTATTCCCTTTTGTCTCCCTACTAGTCAATGGACATGCGTATTGCAGGTGCCCTGTCTGTAGACACCTACAGCATCTGAATGCCGTGTTCTCGTAGTCAATATTTTGCGTCCACAGTGAATTATTGAAATTCAATGTGATGTGATCTGGCAATCCTTGACTGAGATCCACCTCTACACATATTCTAGCATATGTGAATAATCCCCGCATAGCTCTATCTTCATCTGTTTTAAGATGTTTCCCTATAGAGTTCCCAATGGTTGTTAATGCTTTGCGATGCCAAAAATGCAGTGGGAGGTTGTGCAGCCTTAGCCAAACTGGTGTTGTCGAAACAATCATGTTGTTGGCATCAAAGTCCGGGAACCAAGGGGTGATGAAGAGGCCAACACTTCCCCAAAACCAAGGCCCCTGGTTAATGATGTTGTCTCGTTCCAGTTCTGTGTTAAATCTGACTATGAAGAAACCCTTAGGGCATAGGTATATTTCACATTTTATTGACCATGATGTGAATACCCACTGATGTAATGCATCAGCTTTGGGCCAATAACCATTAAATCTGCATATTGCGGCATTTTTCATTAAATCTGAGTATAGATCTGATACCTCCAGCAATGTTACAGTGAGTAAAGGTGAATCTTGCTTCTGTTCCATGATGTAGGGGCTTGGTAGCTCGGATGTGGTTGCTGATCTGTGATTCAGTGGTTCCTTTCCTTTGACTGCGTCGCGGAAGGTTCCTGTAGTTTTAGAGCTGGTTCCCTTACAGCCGCCTCGTAGTCTCAGGTTGAGTATGATGGTTGAATCATTTGCAACTCCATAGTGCTGGAGTGTGTGATGATCCTGCATACAAAGTCCAGAATATATGAGATTCTGGACTGTTGCTGGAAGTCCCAATTTGATCTGAATCTCCTTTTTTAACCCTAAGACATCCATCCCTTCCCTGATCTGTATACAGTGATGTCTACCTTCTACAGATCTAATAAATATTTGAATCAGTACTGACGGATCGACCCTGTTCAAGCCCCGATCTGTATGACTGAGCTTCAGATCTGGCACATCTATAGTGATTCTAGAGTTTTCATGCCTTTCCGTTGAATAAGAGGGTTTGATACCTCCTATCCGCAGTGTTCTGGTTATCTCTGCCTCCTCTGGAAAACTACATGAGAACCCCGGGTGGAGGTAAAGGGGGCTTGTCCGTGACCTGGAGAGTGATGGATCTGCTGCCGAGGACCGATCCGCCGTAGAAGGAAGCCAGATCTGTGGTGATGTAATCGATTCTAAAGATCTAATCCTCGATTTCGGGCAGGCACTCCTTGTGCTCACTGCTTCTTCGGCGATATGCACTAAGTCAACGGTACTAAATATTTCGTTAGCTCTAGCTATCCAGATCTCATCGAGCCACAGAGCCGAAGCCGGTATCCGGATGGATCCAACCGCATTCGGCCAAAAAAATTCTCCTTCGTGCCTTGAATCTATCGGTTGCTGCCTGGGTTCTTTGGTCTGCCATTTAGACGCGGCCATCAATCTTTCTTCACGATCTGCAAGGGCTGGAAGCAGGCCCTTCGAGCCCAGGTAGCCTGAGTTTCTGGTGCGATATGAAAACGCCATCTGTAACCCTCGTATCGCCGTAGAGCCTTCCTCCAAAAGTCTTGAGTCCCTTAATTCTTCACCAAAGGGGGGGAGGGTGCAACACTAGGACTTCCCGGGAGGTCACCCAAGACCAAGTTCCCTTGAAAAGATGGTGCCAAAAATTACTGAACTATGGAGTGATATTGTGAACAAATGATAGATTGAAACCAAGATTCAATATAGCCTTTTATTTCTTAGTTTTCCATAGTTGTCATATCATCAATTTCATTCAATGTCTTATTGATCCTATCTTCTTATTTATATTGACTAGAAGAGACCCCATTCTCTTGCATGACTTCTGCAATTTTAGGATTTAAAACCTTCCCAAAATTAATATAAGTTTCCAATAGTGGTGTACATAAAGTATAATGGGTGGGAAGGGCAGTTAAATTTCATAGTTCAACACTGTAAGCATGTTGTACTGATTTATTATTATGGAGGTGTGGGATGGATTGAGCAGGAAATTGTATATGGCATGGGGGATTTTGATGTAGTTGATTGAGTTGCAGGACTAACATTGAAAGGTAAGAAAAATAATTAGTTTTTGGTGCAAGATGAAATAAATATCCACATAAGTAAGAAAATGAAAGGATAGAGTTTTGAACAGTACATGTCAGCCATGGTTGCCATGGGTGTGATCTTGTAGCAACTTCTCAATTTATTTCATATGCTACTTTCATCCTCTTGCAAAATGATTATTTTGGAAACAATGGCAAAACACTTTTTCAAATTCTTCTTGATTTTTTTATCCAGCCTTGAATATTCCTCCTTTAAATTTTTGTACCAATTAGTAAGTGGAATGGGTGGTGCTTACATCACCACTTAAGTGAAATGATAATATTTCTTCAAATTTTTACCTCTAAGATTCCTACTTTTATCCATGCATGATATATGAACTGAAACTACCTACAAAGAGTAGAACTCACCATAAGTTAGCTAGGGTGTGTGCATAGGTTCTTACCTTCCATCTTTAATATCTAACCCTCTCGAAGTCAGGAATGCATCTACAACCATATATTAGTGTGGTAGTACTATTTGACTTCCTCCCCTGTAACGATGCCAAAATGTTTGGGAAATTGATTGCTTAATAAAAAAAAATAATCACATTAACATTAATTATTAACTCAAGGAACGTCTTTTTATTTCATGTCATTCTACAAAATTTATGCAAGCAACTACCAACAACTAACACTAGTTCTACATGATTGGGTTCTACACTATCAAGTTCACTCAACAAGAAATAAAATGTAAGACCTGAAAAATAATACTAAAGTTAAAAAGAAAAATGTAAATGATAGGAAAAGAATTATGAAAATCACACAAATTGAATTGATACTAAATTAAATCACACCTTGCTAAATTGGAAATTTAACTTATCGTACCCAACAAAATTCAAATCTAATCTAGAAACTGTAGGAACAAAAAAATGTAGAAAATGTAGTAGCCAACAAATGACTTAAAGAAAATGAAATTTACTTTAAGGAACATCAATTGAAATTCAAATAAACAAGCACACAACTAAACTACTTTAGATGTTAAAGGCAGCTCTGTGTCTAAGATAGTGGGCCCAACTACCCAAGAGTCAGTTCTACCTTAAAAAATAATTCAAATCAAATTACAAGTAGACAATATGAAATTCCACTAATAACTCATTTCATTAAAAAATAGAAATAGATACAATACATATCTGAGAAATTCCTCTAATTCAATAATTGTCCACACCCTCTCTTTGATCTCTGTTTTCATTTAAATACACAAAGAGAAAAGGGAAATTACAACTAAATTGATTACAAAATGATGTCCATTACAATTGTAGATCGTCCACAACAAATTAATCAACAAGATAAGATCTTAAAAATGTCTCCATCATGATTCAGCTGGAACAAGTCGAATCTGGTATTGCAATTGGGAGTATTTGGAAAATGGCCATAAGTTACAACATATCTAAGAAAATAGCCTTCAAAGAACCTTTTATTTTTAACAATCTAGACCGAATTTTGAGAAATACTTAGAGAAAAACTAATGTGATCTGTTCTGCACAAAACCCATGTCTTGAATTAACAAGATTCATCTACATTTGACTGAAAAGTCTAACACAAAACTGCCACATTTTATCCTAGCGAATTTCTAAGTTGGAATATTTGATTATGAGATGAAGATAAAATTTGCAATATCAAAGTGATCTTGGAGGCTAAAATTGTGAGGGATATTATAAAAAATTCGTTAATAAACAATCATTGGCAAAATCATACTAATAATCTTCAATTTATTAAAAATAAAGGAGAATAAACATCACTAATCCACAAGCACATGAATAATTATAAAATGAACTTAAATGATAAATTATTATAAATAATGTAGTAAACGAATGGTGGAAATGGATGAAATAGATGTCAAGAAATGGTGATAATAATGAAAATTTTGTGGCCCAACAATTAGTAAGGTGTCCATTTAATATAGGGGAATCCTATTCTTGTTCTCATTCATCATCTTCAATAATCTTTGAATCTTTGTCTACTCCATTCTTCAAAGAAGACCTCTTGATATCACATGCAACTTTAGTGTCTTTATGATAGATGGATTGCAACTCATTCCATATCTCCTTTATAGTCTCACAAGATATTACTATTTCAAGATATGACTTAGTCAATCCTTTCAAGGTTTCCTCCTTGGCTTGTGTATTAAACTCATTGTCTTTCATTCCATTACCTATAGACAGCCATATATCAAATTCAAGAGCTTATAAGTAGATTTTCGTTCTTACCTTTCAAGTTGTATAATTTGACCCATTCAAAAATAGAACTCCATTTGGGGTCATCTAGTCCTCGCTTGTCATGATCTTTGATGTTACTTCTACTTGTTAGACTAACCCTGAAGGAACCTTTTGCTCTGATACCAATTGTTAGAAAACAAGACTATTTAAAGGGGGGCTAAATCAGTACTGTGACCAAATTATACAATTGTTTCCAAATTAATTTTTTCACTCTACTTAGTAATCATTCATGTAAGAAGCATCATAAATTAGCATGTGAAACACATAACAACATTATCATACACATATGCACCATGTAAATAAACCATTTTTCTTATTTATTGCTTCATCCAAGCCAAGCTACAACTTGATTTTACAATGTTCTTTAGCACCAACTAGAAGGAAGCTACTACTCCCTAATTTATAAACTACCACTCAAAGGAGTTGTTGTCCCTGATTTATTTTTCTAGCACCTACTAGCAGAAAACATACACTGTCTCTTTATAGACATATGATTATCTTACAAGAATCACCCACTCCTTGATTTTCCAAGCATCCACCCCCAAGCTATTCTTCAAACACCTACTCAAATAGAAGCATCCACTCCCTAAAATGAAATAACCCACTTATTGTCTGTATTGATCCTTGTTTCATAAAATTCTAAAACTTAGATCAACAAAATTTTTACATACAATAATATTTCTTCATCTCTCTCATGACCCAATGCATTCATTTCATATATACACTCTTTTCTTACTCTCTTAAACACAACCTTGCTACTTACATATCTCAAACACCTCAAAACACTAATATCACCATTAAAACACCCTCAGACACCAAATCCGATGCACTCACACCCTAATGCATCTATGATTCACCCCTCATGCATACTATAATATGCATACTATTGCACCAACAACCACTAACTCAGTTGTTCAATTCTACTTATAAATAATTATGAGGTGATATTTTTAGATTTGGAACTTTAGGTAAGTTTAGCTCTTAATTTACAATAACTAGGGTTTTATATTTATTTCTTCTCATTTTTCCATTTTAATTAAGTTATTTTGATATGTACTAATGGCCCTTAATCTTTGATATGACGTTGTGATCTCAATCTCTGAGTATTATACTTATTTCTTCAATTTTGTTGAGTTACAGGATTTAGCAATGAGTTTAGCTCCTATTGTAACTTTGGGTGACTGCTAAATTTGGTTAAACTACCAAATATTCCACCAAATTACTCCATGCCGCAAAATAGGTGTTGAATCATCCATATCAATTTATCCAAGTTTTAGTGCACTACCAATTTAGTGCCAAAACACCAAATATGGCACTTAAGTGCTAAAGTTGTCAACCCATTTATGCCAATTAAACTTACGCCCATAGGTTCTTCATTAAATCGTGAAGGCCTACTACCATAACACATCCATGTTAATTGTCCCTTTTACATTTTTGGTCATATAATACGTGAAACCTCTACATAACACTACCTCTTGGGCTCCTTTTTCTAAGCCTCGATGGGCTTAACCATATACATCAAACCTTTTGTCCCATAGTCATGAAACCACACATAAAACTGAGTCATGGAGGTGCCTTTAGTCCCTAGCCTTTTACAATGGAGCATCTTTGATAACTTCTAGGATGTATCCACGGGGGTAATGTGTTGAGGCAGGACCACTTCCTATCTTGTGCAATCTCTCATGAGATTTTCATTAGTCCACGTAGATTCTTGTGTCATTGTGCTTGCCACCTCATCCCGACGCCTTGTCACCTTGGAAATAAACTTATGATTCCAATGGAAATCACTAGGATTAAGTCACTGGGGTAATGTGTTTAGTCAAGTCCCCCACTCCAATGACTTATGCCAATCATTTGTTGCCTATGCATGGTCCCATGTTACCGTGTCACCCAAAAAATTAACACTTACACTCTTTTAATAACCTCCAGAGTGATGTGTTCCATAGTGGGATTTTTTATTTTCTTATTTGCTACTTCATCCTTGTTGGCCCATGTCATCTACCAAAGCCACATCATAGTTCCAAATCACCATTTGAGTGTTGGAAATCTGCTAAACCCTATGTAAGCTCATCACCCAAATTTATCATTTTCATTAATTCAGATCATCTTCCACCATTGGATCCCATTGGGTCTAAGAAAACACATTAATGATCGCATAGTTATCCATCCAATAGTTGTTGATCCATTATCATTGGTGTGATCCACCCACAAACTAGGCCATCTTTCAACTATTGACCTCCACAAAAAGCTATGCCAAACCTGGGAGAATTTCAAAGCATCTCTAATTCTAGAGATAAATAACCCCAATGCCAAATTTGGCTCTACACTCGTGACATTTTAACCCGCAAATTTGACCTACAATATCTATTGATCTAGGAAGCCTTTTTTAGGCTTCATCATATCGTTGGAAATATATTCCCTAGCATTGTCCAACTATACCATTTCCAAGAGCTTCTCCACTAATATCTTGAGGTAAATATTTGTATGATCTTCTATATTGAAATTGGATCAAAAGTTTGTACTCCTTTAAATACACTTGTTCACCAATACTTGGAAACATTTGAGTTTTTCCACTCTTTTGAGATGATTTTCAATCCACAATAACTACTCTTTCTAACAATCTCCATGATACTACCTTTGACAATAATGACATCATATTTTGAACACTTCAATGATCTTAGTCATCCAATGACAACACCTTTGACATTAATGCCTTTGACACCAATAACAACACCTTTGACATCAATGCCTTTGACACCAATGATAACACTTTAATAGTAGCATCAATTATGTAGAGGCACTAAATTTCTCAATGCATTTTGGATGACTTTATGGGAGAAGGTAGATGAGAATTTGAAGAGGTCTACAACATCACATCCACATAAAAATGGGAAAATAAAAGTTTTGAACAAGAATTTAGTGTAGTTTTTGAGTGGTTACAATTATAATCATCTGAAGACCTAGGATAAAACATTGGTCTACATACAACAATATATAATATAGTAGTCCACATTTTTATTGGTAAGTCCCCATTTGAAACTCATTTTTATATTTTTCACCTTCACCATTATATGTTGTATATGGAAAAAAAAAGAGGAGTGAGGGAGGATCTCACAACAAATGTATTAAGACAAGAAAAAAATATTGAGAAGATTAGTGTAACAACCCTCGTGAAAATTCCATGTAAAAGTATATAAGGCCAAAATGATGGGACATATATTCCAACCTGAATGGTGAGGGAAACATCCTAATGGTTGATTTAGTTATTATGGCTAAGGAAATTGGCAAAGGCAATGATTAAGGCTTTGGAAAGGCATGGGGCATTAATTGGCATTTTATTTATGAAAATAATGGAAATTAGGAGAAAAGGAAGATGAAACGTCACAGGTTGCATATGAGGAGGAAAATGAAGGAAAATAATGGAAAATGAAGAAAATAGAGGCCTCAATAATAAAAAGGTTTATGAGGATTAGTGGGCAGGACTTGATCAGTTCAGTTTTGGAGCTCTCTCATTATTCTCTCTTTCTCATACTCTTAGATACTTAGAGTTTTCTTGGAGCACTCTTGGAGGGTGTGGCATACTTGGAGCTTTGGAGTAGGAAGGAAAAGGAAGAGAAGGAAAGCATAATAGGGCATCAAGATCATCAACTACATCAGATTTGTTTGTAGGTACCTAGTTGTATATATGTTTCCTTCAGTAGCTTTGGCATGCTTGTGGTTTTTTGGTCGCGATCTATCATTGGAATGGAGGATTTCTTGGGTTGATAGTGGATTTTCCTAGCCTTTCCATTTTCTGGATAGCCATGGTGTTGTGGTTTATTTTCTTTCTTTTTTTCTGGTTGATTCTCATGTTTCCTTAGCTTGGGTTGAGATATTAGTTCCTAGAAGCCTTGGTTGGGAAAATGCTCTAGAGCCCTATAACAACTTAGGTTGAGTTACTAGTCCCATAGCCTTGGTTGGACAAATGCTCTGGAGCCCTATAACAACTTGGGTTGAGTTACTATTCTCGTAGCCTTGTTTGCACAAATTCTCTGGAGCCCTTGGTTGGTTGAGTTACTAGTCTCATAGCCCTGGTAGGACTAATGCTTTGGAGCTTGGTAAAAGTTTTGGGTTGAGTTACTAGTTGCTTCACCTTGGTTGGACAAACACTCTAGAGACCAGTAAAAGTTGTGGGTTGAGTTACTAGTCCTAGGAGTAAGGTTCGAACAAACACTCTGGAGCCCTGGAAGGCTGGGATAGAGGTCGATCTGATGTTGGTTTTGTGATGTCTGACAGTGAGGTGGAATCATTGTTTGATGGGTTGAGGTGGATGGCTTCTGTAATCCCTGGATAAGTTTTGATTGATGTGTTCTATCAGATCACACATTCATGCTTGGAATATGGCATGGGGGTGAATGGATGAAGAGAAATTTGGCTTAGCCATTCTACAGTCAGGTGGAATGTAGAAATCCCATCCTGGGTTTGGATTTTGTATCATTAATGAAAGGTTATTTCTCCTTGTATCTCTATGTGCATTATGGTGGATTATTTGTGGTTTATATGTTTGTGGATTTTTGTCCCTATTATGCTGGTTATTTACATGTTTTATGAAAGCAACCATGAGTGGATCTCATCATGTTCTTACTTGTTATTGAATAATTAATGTATCTATGACCTAATGGATGAAATGGTAGCTAATTTGATAAGGAGACAATGATTCATAGTGAATCTCAGATAAGTATGAGACCCCTATCCTCAAACCTTTTATTTACAGGTGTAGGTTGCATATTTACTAAGTGTTTGAAAAAATTCTTGTCATGGCTAGTGGGAGTCCCGTCAAGATCTTAAACATGTATTTTCTTTAGTACTGCCATTTCCATGTTATTTTACTAGTTTGAAGAGATGGTTCAATTATGCCTAGTAACTTGGGCTCTGGGCCTGAAAAAGTGGCTCAAATCCTAGAGTCACTGGCATTGCAATGACAAATTAGGTCTCTAGTCGGTAGCATGCAAGCCTGTGAGAGTGATTTTGGGGTTACAGTCACATGCATGGCTTTTCATGGGAGTGACTTTCGGTTTAATTCATCTAAATGTTAGGTTAAATCAGGGGTTGGGCACTTGGAGTGATAGATTAGCTCCTAGGGGTCTTGAATCACCGAGGGAGGTCTGTGTTCTGTGTTTCTATCAATTCCATTTCCTTAAGGTTACCTAGGAGGTCGAATCATATCATAGTGGCCTCTTGTCGTATGATTACCTTGGTTGTCCAGTAGCTTGGGCAGATGTGGGAGGAGGGGGTTACAGAGTGGTATCATAGCATAGTTGTGCTTTCCTTGGGTTGTGCATTGATCATGATTTCATATGGGTTGCATATGTGTTCCTTATGCATGTAGTCCATGTGCTTGTTGCATTTGCATGGTGTTGATCATGGTTGTAGTGATGTCACCATGTGAAGGTTGAAGTTGTGGTCGTGGATTATGTCTTCATGTGTGCATGGTTGATTATGCATTGTTATGCATGCCAGTGATCACATATTATCAAGTGCTTATGAGGTGGTTGTTGTTTTCATGCATGAGGTCATGGTTTGTGTAGTTGGTATGGTCATACATTGATGACTGGACTCTAGCTAGAATGGCATGTATATGGTTTTGTACTCATGTGTTATATCTATATATGCATTTATTATGCGTGTATGGTCTTGGTTATAGTTATCCATTAATAGTATGTCAAACATGCCTTGTGAAGTAATGGTATTGCAATTTAGGTCATCATGATGCTATTGGTTGTTATGATGCTAATGTGTTGGCTGAAATAGAATAGGAGATGTAGATCATGATAATGAGGTTACAACATTAGACTTTTGGGTAAGAGTAGATCGTCATAAAGTTATTGTATGTTTGGCATGCAAGTATGTATGTTAAGGATTTTCATATGAATTAGGTTTATATACATTAGGTTTATGTAGATGTCTTTTGATGTTATGGTTACATTCATGATAGATGTTAGTTGATTATTGTAGTAATATGCACATGTGTCAGAGAGTCAAGAAGGATAGTAAATTGTATTTGTATGCATTGTTATTGTTATTTTATATTAGATAACCTGATGATTATGTTATATGTTGTTGATAAGTATGTTATAGGTTAACTTGTGGTTGTTATATGACAGTTAGGTTGATGATTAGGTTATATGTTGTCGATGAGAATGATATATAGCTTATGGTTGTTATATGCTAGTAACTTGATGATTAGGGTTATTTCATTATGATATTGATGTCATATGTATCATGCTAAATTGGATTGGCCTATGCATATGGTTAGGGTTACGACATTCAGGTATGAGCTGACATATTTGTGATATGGTGTTGTACTAACTTAGATTGACTTTGCATATGTGTGAACAATAAATTCTTATGAGTTTATGATGAGAACGTATTGGTTAGTTAGTTTTATGGATATCATGATATTTTTTATGTTTGAGTTGACATGTCCTAAAGTCATATATTGCTAACTACATTGATTGTGTAGAAAATATAGCCTCCCCTAAGGTACACTAAGGTATGGGTTTTCTTATGTAGTATACTTGGTGCTTCATTCTTGATTATGTCGTCTATTTGTTGTTTGAGTGATTGGTGCCTAGTTGATTTATTTGACATGGTATATTTGCAAGTTGGTTGAATTTTTGATGAATTTCATAATATGAGTATGTGTTCCAATTATCTTGCTTTAAGATGGTTTTAATAACACATATGTATTGAGACAATTTCTATGTACTTGAGTGTAGTAGGTGACCTTTGTAGCATTGTGTCTAAGGACTATGAGTTGACTATGAATCTTGACATGATTGTTAGTCTTGGTAAAGGTTGATCTCAAATTTATAGCTACGATTGTCATGATATTCGGAACATGTGGTTGACATGTGTGAGAAGTTGCAGGGTAACATGTTAGGTATTTGCGTGACAAGGTAACACTTGATGTGTTTATATAACTAACAGTTGGGTGATGTGACAGTACATAGTAAGCATCGATTGTAGCAAGGTAAAAAGGGTAAAAGAAATGAATTGGACAAGAATTCTTTTGGCTATGTTTGGAAAGCCTAATTCCAAATGAATGAGTGCCTTGCATATAAGGAGTCTCATTAACCTTGATTTTTTCTAACATTATGTGGATATGTGCTATAGTCATGAACATGTACTTGATAGGTATATTAGCCAGTCTTTGGTTGGAGGTGGATCTGTCAAGGGAATTGGATTCCCTTGAGAGATGGCATGGATGTGTTCAGTTACAAGCAATGTGCTTGGCACGACAAGGTAAGGTGACCAGTGTATTGTTATATTTATTTATGCACTGAAAGTTATGTGTAGATGATAGTATGATGCAGGGGATTGCAGGTGAAGAGATTGCAATGAAATCTTGAAGAAGGCTCGGGTTGAGATTTCCCTGGGAACCATGGGGATTGAGTCATGGTGTTTGTTGTTAGTCTTGTGCTTTTGGTCTTTTTTTCTTTGCTTGCATTTGATTTGCAAGTTTATTTATGTCTAGACTATGACCATACCACTTTGTTTGTGAAATCATGTTGTTATTGGTTTTCATGGTTTCCTTCTTGTTATAGTTTCCATTCTTGAATTTCATGTTTCCAGTTTAGGTAATTGGTTGGGAAAGAGGAAATGTTGATGGAGCTCAGGGAGAGTTGTGTGGTACTCAATAGGTAATGTAAGACTCGGATGAAGTTTGGTGTATAAGCGTAACGGAAGTTAAGACTATAACAGTTGGTTGGACTGGTTGGGTCCATTGTGGTAAATGGACGATGACAAAACAATCATGGGAAAGGTAACTAGAAAAGATAAAGTAAATGGATCTGAGGTGTCAGTTTCCTTGGCTATGTTGGGAACAATTTTTCTCAATGGTTTGTCTGAATAAAGGAAGTTCTCTTAACCTTGACATTGATATCTAGTAATTATGTTATGATCATGATTATGTTGATATTTATACATGTAGATGTGTATGTATGCAATGTTTGACAGGGTCATCATGGACCATGATTATTAATGCTAACATTTATATGTATACATGTATATATGTATGTTGTTATATGACATGATGATGACTATTGTATGCCAAAGATTATATATGTATGTATTTATGTATGTATCTATGTCACTGTCTAAGATAGTTGTCAAGGATCGTTCGTGTGGAGGAATGATTTATTATCCACGTGAATGAAATGAAGAGATTCTTGGTTCATGGGGAATCAAGTGGGAAGAGTAGCATGACACATCTACGAGGTTTGTGTCATGTGGTTATGAGTTGATATAATGTGAGTATATTAGGTCTATGTCTAGGATAGGCTATACTGAGGGATACATCAACAAAATGAAAGAAGTGTGGTCTGCAACATGCTAGGATAAGCATGAGTAAGACAATGGAAGCAAGGTTCTTGGTAAGGACAATGTGGTTTCGTATGTGTGGTATTACTTTTGTGCATATGTTGTATATGTTTTTCATGTTGCATCTATAATGATTGTGCCCATGTAGTATTGTGCATATGTAGTGTGTGTACATGTTGTTTATGCAATATTATGTATAGGGTGTTATTATAGATAATGTTGTATGAATGTTGTGTATTCAGTGTTGGGTACAAATGATGCTATGTACATGTTGGATATACAGTGTTGTGTAAATTTTGTACTGTGTGGATGATGGATATACGGTGTTGTATGCATATGGTGATTTGTATGTGTTGTATATTTGTTGTTGTGTACATATGATGCTATGTACATGTTGGATATGCAATGCTAGGTACATGTGGTGTTGTGTGCATGTTATACATGTGGTGCTTTGTACATATGGTGTGTTGTGTATGAATGTAAAAGTAATGTTGTGTACATGTGGTGTCACATACATGTCATGCATGTGGTACTATGTACACATGGTATTGTGTACACATTGTACAAGTGGCGTAGTGTACATGTGGCATTGTGTACACTTTGTGCAGGTGGCACCGTGTACATGTGATGTTGTACACACATTGTATAGGTGATGTGGTGTTTAGGTGGTATTGTGTTCATTTCATACATGTTGTGTTGAGTGCATGTGGTACTAGGTATGTGTATTGTGTGGGCACATGTATTATATGGAGTTGTACATAGGGTATATATGTATGAGTCACGTTGTATATCAGATGTATGTGTATGCATTTGTGGTGTCTCACATTGTGTGTGGATGCATGTCTTGTGATGAACATTATGTACATATACGCGTTGTGTTGTGTCATACACCAGACATAGGAGTATGTATCATGTTGTGTTGTACACTGGGTGTAGTTGTATGTATTTTATGTCAGGTGTGTATGCATGTATTGCATGGTGTGGTATGTTGTATGTGGTTGTATGTGTGGGATTTACACTATGTGTGTGTGCACATGGTTGAGGAGAAGTCACTTGGTTTTGGTCGGGTCTGGCAATTAACCCAGAGTACGTACAGAATGAAGACAAGGTAGAAGCTAAGGATGGATTAAAGGATAAGTATCAGTATTTTATTTTAGCTTTCTTGTACATGTGGTTTATGATTATGGTTTATGATGATTACGGGTGATCTATGATTCTGGTTTATGATAGTTACACATAATTTATTATTTTGATCTATGATGGTTATGTTTTGAGCTAACTTGATGTGATGTTTTTATACATGTTTATTTGGTCAAAGATGCTAGTTTGCCATATTATGAGAGGAAGTAAATAGGATTGCAAGTGTACCTTATTGACAAGATACTGACAAGGTGTGATTTGAGTTTATTTCAATTTATTTTGAATCTAATGGAAGTTACATGCTTGGTACAAGAAAGCATGAACATACCCACTTGGGTGGTTGAAATCAACTGCAAGAATTAACAGCAGTAGAAAAGGAATTGAAATAGGCAGCAATATACTAGTAAAGCACTTGAGGAATAGGGCCATTATGGGACACTTGTACCTAATAGTGTCCATTGATTTCCATGAGCATGCTATGACTGGCATGATTATTTTGATGCAAGGATATTCCTTGGTTTTTGTATCTTTTGATGTGAGGAATCCTTGCCAAGGGAGGGACTGCGCAACATGGAGGTGCCAGCAAAACCTAGAAGGTGAGTGACTGCATGGAAGGGGTGACTAGGTTTCCAAGGGACTGTGTAGCAGAGAAGGGAAGGTCACTGATGGATTTGTTTTAGTCATTAGCATTTCCAGATGGAATCAAATGCACATTGGGAGTGTGCCCTAGAACAATCAGTTGGTAACTATTCACTGAGAGGACAAGTGGCACGAGATTATAGTGTTGGACATTGGATGCAGATTTGACTTTGCAGTGGATTCTGGACTTCCTTGGAAGGAGATGAATCCTGGTATTACTTTAAGGGTGGAGGTGTGAGCCTCTGAATTCCCTTGTTGCGGATGCAAGCATCACATCTTTTTATTTGTTGGTTGAGAAAATGTGTATATGTGTATATGTGTATATTATTGTAAATGTTGTATCGATCCGGAATCTCCATATGCAGTATAGTTATTTGTTGGTTGAAGAAAATGGTATGTGTATATGTAGTTATTGTAAATACTGTAATGAGTTGTGTTATAAAGCTCCAGTAAAAGGTTTGTTTGTCATGTTTTAGCAGGTGGTCATTGTAAATACTACAATGAGTTGTGTTATAAAGTTCTATGGGAAGTATGTTTTGTTTTCAGTAGTCTTGTTGGTTATAGGTTTCATTGAACACCGAGGATGGTGTTCCAAGCTAAATGGTGGGGGAAACATCCTAATGGGTGTTGATTTGGTTATTATGGCTAAGGATATTGGAAAAGGAAATGGCTAAGGCTTTGGAAAGGCATGAGGGCTTAATTGGAATTTTATTTATGAAAATAATGGAAATTAGGAGAAAAGGAAGGTGAAAGGTCATAGCTGCATCTGAGCAGGAAAATGAAGAAAATCAAGGCCTCATTAATAAAATGGCTTCTAAGGGTCAGTGGGAAGGACTTGATTAGTTTAGTTTTGGAGCTCTCTCGTTATTCTCTCTCTCTCATACTCTTGGATAATTATATTTTTCTTGGAGAACTCTTGGAGGGTGTGGCATACTTGGAGTTTTGGATCAAGAAGGAAAAGGAAGAGAAGGAAATCATAAGAGGGCATCAGGATCATCAACTACATCATACCTATTTGAAGGTACCAAGTTGCATGTATGTTTCCTTCACTATATTTGGAATACATGGAATATGCATGTGCTTTGTTGGTCATGATCTCTCATTGGCGTGGAGGATTGCTTAAGTTGACAGTGGGTTTACTTAGCCTTACCATTTTCTAGATAGACATGGTGTTGTGGGTTATTTTCTTTGTTTTCTGGTTGGTTCTCATGTTTCCTTAGCTTGGGTTGAGCTATTAGTTCATGGAAGCCTTGGTTGGACAATTGTTCTAGAGCCCAGTAACAACTTGGGTTGAGTTACTAGTCCCATAACCTTGGTTGGAAAAACAATCTGGAGCCCTATAACAACTTGGGTTGAGTTACTAGTCACGTAGCCTTTGTTGGACAAACACTCTGGAGCCCTTGGTGGGTTGAGATACTAGTTCTGTAGCCCTGGTTGGAAAAATGCTCCGGAGTTTGGTAAAAGTTGTTGGTTGAGTTATTAGTCCCATAGCCTTGGTTGGAAAAATTCTCTAATTCCTGGTAAAAGCTATGGGTTGAGTTACAAATCTTGAGAACCAGGATGGAGAAAACACTATGGATCAACACTATGGATCCGTGGAAGGCTGGGATAGAGACCAATCTGATGTTTGTTTTGTGATGTCTAACTGTGAGCTGGAATCATTGTTTGATGGGTTGAGGTGAATGGCCTCTAGAAGCATTGGATGATTTTTTATTGATGTGTTCTATGAGATCCCACATTCATGATTGGAATATGGCACAAGGGTGAATTACTAAAGAGAGATTTGGTTAAGCCATTCTATGGTCTGGTGGAGTGTGGAAGTCCGATCCTGGGTTTGGATTTTTCATCATTAATGAAAGGTTATTTCTCCTTATATCTCTATGAGCATTATGGTGGGTTATATGTGGTTTATATGGCTGTGATTTCAATGGTATTTTTGTCCCTATTATGTTGGTTATTTACATGTTTTATGACAATATCCATGAGTGGATCTCCTCACATTCTTACTTGTTATTGAATGATCAATGTATCTATGACCTAATGGATGAAATGACAACTAATGTGATAAGGATACAATGCTTCATAGTGAATCTCAGATAAGTATGAGACCCCTATGTTCTTATTTTTTATTTACAGTTGTAGGTTGCATATTTACTAATTTTTTGACAAACTGCATGTCATGGCTAGTGGGGGTCCCGTCAAGGTCTTAAACATGTATTTTCTTTAGTACTATCATTTCCGTGTTATTTTACTAATTTGAAGAGATGGTTCAATTCTTGGTAGTGACTTGGGATCTGGGCCTGAAAAAAGTGGCTCAAATACCAGAGTCGCTAGTATAACACTGACAAATTAGGTCTCTGGTCGTTGGCATCTAAGCATGTGAGAGTGACTTTGGGGTAACACTCACATGCATGCCTTGTCATGGGAGCGAATTTGGGTTTAATTCATCTAAATGCCAGGTTAAATAAAGGGTTGGGCACCTAGAGTGATGGATTAACTCCTGGGGGACCTCAAGCACCTAAGGGAGGTCTATGTGTTGTGTTTCCATCGATTTCATTTCCTTAAGCTTACCTAGGAGGTTGAATCATATCATAGTGGCCTCACATCACATGTTTAACCCATTTGGTCGGTAGCTTGGGTAGATGTTGGAGGAGGGGGTTACAATTAGGTCAATCCATTTTCAAGTACAAGAGATGAAAAATAAGTCAAGGGATAAATATATGTCCAATCATGATCAATATGGAAAAGAGATTTCATTTGGAGTGGGAGACAAAATATGGTTGTAGTTGAACATAGAAATAATATATTGTCAGTAAGAAGATCAAGGTTCTATGGTACAATCCTTTTGAGATAATGGAGTAGGTAGAAGATAATAACTCAAATTCATATGTAGAGAATATCAAACATTATGATCCTTCCATGTTGGATTAGGAAGTAGGGCGGGTCATGCTTTCTACAGAGAAATTAGCACTATATTCTCGAGTGGAATTGGAAGAGGACAAAAATTTGTAGAAGAGGTTCAAAAATACAATACAAATACAACATGGCCTTTTGAAAATTTGTTTGAAATGACAACTTCTAGGAAAAGAGAAATGGCAATCTAGGGAGAAGGTAGAGGAAAAATTTCCTCACTTTATTCAGTGAAGCTTATGGGGACCAGGAACCTCTCAAAATGGTGAGTTATGATACAAAATGGATCATTATATTATTTTCTTCTATCTAAATTGTTTTAGAATGGAAAAACTAGAGGAATCCACTTATAGGTTCATTTTTATTGTGGGTCCTAGTTTGAAGAATTGGGGTTTGAAATATTCTAGCACCATTTTGAGCCATTAACTTACATTTTTAGGGTTAAAACTTATTTTTTTAGCACTAGAAACTGTCACTTTTATGTTACTCATATATATTTCCAATGGTGTAGGAATGATAGTAACAAAGAATATGAAATTTTATTCCAAACCAAAGTTGACCTTCCCATTTGACCAACATGCTTTGAGAGGATGCCCCATCAACTCTTGTTACTCATGCATGAAGTATTACCACATGTGACTTTGAAAAAGAATTTGTATGGTTGAAAATTATAACTCTAGTTGAGTGTTGAAGGAATAAAACCTTACCTCTAAGTGGCTATTCAGATATGTTATGTAACAAGCCACTAGGAGGAGTATGGTTTACATTCTATGTTATTGTATCTTGCAAAATCATAGCATAAAGAAAATAGGAGTGGAATTATTGTTTTGTAGTAGCCTAATAGGCCACAAGTCTCTTGTAACTCCATAGATTGTGCATTATTCTTTCTACTTGCTTTATTTCCATACCAGAGAAAAGAGAGTAGAGGAGCCTCACCTTCTCGCTAGTTTCTCTCCTTTAAGTATTTCCCAAAGAAAATGTTTGTGTTTCTTTTGGATGGCGCATGATTGTATTCATTGTTTTCTACCTTTTTGCATTTAATTTGTTTCCTTCATAAGCATAAAATCAATAATTAAAAAATATAAAATCTAAAGGAGTTTAACTCTCATGGTATATTTTTCAGTTTATTTTATTACATATGTTGTGATGAATTGTTTGAATGGAACACCAAATAAATTTATATATTGTAATTTAAAATGAAGGATGCTTTCTAGACATTAACGTATGACGCTTTCATCACTCAAAGGAATTAATCAAGAGGTTCAATATGTGATAATTCTATCCATTGTCAACTCCACTAGAGTAGGAAGTTAAGCTCTACAATGACAATGATACATAAAAAGTAAATGGTACTTTGTATCCACAATTGGAGAGAATTACAAACTATCTAAATACAACAATAAATAAAGTCAACATACTTAGTCGATTCATGGCTAAATCAGAATACACCACCAAATTTAGTCACCAAAAAGGAAACTAAGGGAGCCATTTTATATTTAAAAGGGATTGTATATTTTGGAATTGAATATGCTAATAATTTTGATTTTGACTTGATAGGTTATTCACATTCTGATTAGGAAAGAGATATGATGATATAAGCTCCACCAATAGATATGCTTTGAGTATAGTATTGTGATTGACTCTTTTAGAAACAAGAAGTGGCCAATTATTTCCTTGTCTTTCACTAAAGTTAAATATAAATCATTGTGCAATGCTACCAATATAGACATTTGACTAAGGTGTATTCTTAGAGAAATGGGAGAAATAAAAGGAGAACCAACACTTATCAAAGGTCAACCAAATTGGAAAGTAATATGGTTTATCATGTAGCATCATAAGAGAAAAGATTCAATTTAATGAAATTGAATTGATGTACTATACTAGAAATTAGAATAAAGAATAGATATTCATTAATCCTTTGAGAAAGGCCAAATATATGATATGTAGTGACAAGTTAGACATTAAAAAGTAAGAAACATTTTGGTAAACATTATTTTTGTTATAGGACCTTGACTCATTAATCAGGTCTTGAATCCTCTTTATATATAGATATATTAAGAAAGATAGAAAAATGTAAACATTAATAAGAAACAAACAATCCAAACAATCCAAGTCAACTTAAATTTGGATTGTTTCTTTCTTGTTAATGTTTGCATTCTTCAATCTTTCTTAATATATATATATATAAACCTTTTATAATATATATATATATATAATTATATATATATAAACCCTTATATATATATAATATAATATATATATATATATATTATAATATATAAACCCTTATAAATATATATATATAAAACCTCCCTTTTGATTGCTTTATTTATTTTAGTCTCCTTTATTATTATTTTTGTTATAGGATCTGACCCATTAATCAGGTCTTGACGCCTATTTATTTAATTTATTTAATTTATTTTGACTTTGTGTCCTACTATTGGTTGACTTGGATCATTGTCTATATATCTTATTCTTATTATAAATTATAATATTATTATTCTTAAACTAGCCATTATATTAGCCATTATAAAATTATTATTTTATCCTAATAATCTTTATTAAAATATTAATTTTCATAAACTAATATGATCTTTTGGTCTCTACATTGTCCTCTATTTAAGCTTGTGCCATGATATGCATCTTCATCTGGTCCTCATGATGAACCACACTAGCTGGTTCGAAATATGTCGAGAATTTTTTCTCCTATGTGATTTCTATCGAAAATACTTTTCCTAAAAATCACATCATTTGAATTTTGTCGACGTGTTTCAAACCATTGAGTGTGGATAGACATTTTCGGAAAGAAATCTTTCCATTAAATAAGAGTAAAAAATTAATGTTTAAAATGAATAACATGGTAAAAGGAACTACCGTGTTAAATAAATAATATCATGTCATGAGAGATATTGTTCAATAATTTTTAAATTATGTATAGGGTTGGAACTTAGAAATTCTCACATCTCCAACTATTTTCAAGTTGACATTTTTAAGAGTTTGTTAAAATTGATTGTGTAAATGTATCAACCTTTCTCATCAATAAGATAAATCTACTAATATTTCTCGTCGATAACACGAATGTAATTAAGGCAATTCCATTTCCTTTTGTGTTAGCATTGTTATAAGTTTTTTTACATCTTCCATGTCACATGGTTTCCTAGAAGAAAAAACCCGTATATTGGTCAACCATACATTGAATTAAGATAAATAACAACTTATAATATTAAATTACAATTAAATACTTGGATTTTTTACTAACGGATATCAATCAACATCTTAAAATCATCCCAATATATCCTTCATATTATTGCAACCACATATATTAGGAGCCACAATAATGGAATTGTTCATAAGCATATAGGGAATGAAAAAGAAAAAAAACATATATGTTGTCAAAAGCTTCCACTCCTTAATGTTGGAAACACATAAAGTGGAAAAAGTTTTGACAAGTAGCCTCCATGTACTTGCCAAAAAAAAGTGTAGCAATTGATCTGATGCAAGTTTGACTATGGGAATAGCCATGCTAGCCCGTTCACATCCTTCCTTCCTACCGAAAAGGTAATAAGCTTGAAATATTGTTGACCTAACATTAAATCCATGATACTATTATTCCTAACAATTGATGCATAAATATATATACGTTGAAGCCCATAACATCTTCCCCACACACTGTGATCCCTTCTTATATCCCACATGTTCACCATTAACATTATTTTCACAGGGATATAGTATCTTTTTGTGATTGAAATTAATTCAAATTAGATCATTATATTGTTTTTTATCCATATCGATGCTTTAAGAGTGTAAAAAGTGCAAGCATTAGCTCTTAGGACCATTTTTACCACTGGGACCTAGTTTGGCAAATTGGGGTCATAAACCTTTCTACAGCGTTTTGAGGCATCAAATGACGTCTTTTCGGGGTAAAAATTTATTGCTTTAGCGCCACATTTTTTTTCCCTATTCTAAACATAGAGACCCTTCCAACAATGCAAGAATCACGTCAATCGTCTGCATGTGAATATTATGCCACTTGAAAGTTGACCTTCCTATTTTCACCCCCATAGTGCAAGAGTGTTAGACACCTAATCTACTACGGGTTATGGTGTGGAAGTTGAATAGTCATTAGAGTCCAAGAGACCTTGGAAGATGAATCCAACAATCATGTAAAATGTGTAAATTTATATCGTTTTGAATAATTAATGCAATTAATGCTTATTCTTTCATATATTGTCTCCATTTCTCTTTGTGTTCAACATGGTATTAGTGTGGCCATTCTCCTACCTTCTTCAATTTAGGCCATTATTTTCTTGTGACCTTTCTCTGTGTGTCTATCGCTGAACTTAGACATTTTCCATACTCTTCCAAATATGCACTAGTTAGAGAGCCCACCAAATCCTATCGTATCTCTATTTTTCTCCTGACATATCAAACTTTACTTTAATGTGTTGTGGTGAGGCAACAAAATTTGTGTAACACATTGTGGCCAACTCAACTAAATACACATTACTTAACAGAAATTCTCTTGGCCTTATTCTTGAGTGCTCATCATAGCTATCCTATCAAATTCAACATTCCACATCCTTGTAACTTGTGTGTGCCCGTTCCCTTATTCTTCAATGCCAAAGAAACACCCTTTGTCATCGCAGAAGTTCAAATCACAGTGTGTGCCTTGTTGTTTCCAAAGAAACGATGCACCAATGTTAATCTTGACCGTTAATTTAAGATCCCAAATGAGTTATATTTACAAAGGTTTGTTCACGGAGGTCGATTTCACACCTAAGAAACCAACATTAGGTTATAAAATTAATCCGGAAACATAGGTCATTTGTCCTTAAGATGTAATGAGGTCGATGATAATATTCTTTTCTGCATTCCCTATTTGACTTGAACATTTCTACGCATCCAAATCCCCTAACATGCACGTCCTCATTCCTCCCCATGAGTGAAGAAATACCTATGAGACCGTCAATTCCACATATTAATATAAATACACAACTATTGTACATGAGCAATAGTAGATTCTTCAATGGAGCATAGGAATGGTAATGGTAATTAAAATTTCAACGTGGTAAGATTCTACGTGTTTCAACAACCAATAATCGAGAGAGCAAGCTCCAATTCCATCAAATATATAGTGTGTTTGCATCGATAAACTAAGCCATTGTAGGATATTTTCATCTATTTTCATCTAGGAACTATGCATTTTTGGTTCAACCTTTTCCTACGCTCATTCAATCTCTTAAAGTTTACTATCTCGAGCGCTTTGATACACCAACTCGCAGCCTAGATTCATTCTTCGTATGAAAGTAAGGAATGCATCAATGAATAGTGGAATCCAACATCATGTGATGGTTCATACGGGTTGTTATCTCTTAGAGGAAACTACAGGAAAAAAATCTAAGGTAACTTCGAACCTCTTGAAGGTTGAAAGTTGGCCCTTTAACATAGAGAGGGATCTCTCTGTAAAAGTTCAACTACTTAAGGTTACTGTAGTATAAGGTTTGCAATTAAGTCCTATGACAATTTTATCAAAGAATAATTGAGTTTGGTTGGGATGTGTGAAAAATAATACCATTGGGCATGGTGTTTAACCCAATTAGGTTCATTCAAACATAGTTTTGATGAGAAAAACACAAAAAAAGGGTAGTGATAAGTCCTTTGACACTTTAACGAATTTGGAAATGAAATGAAGCAGATTAGTGTAATAGTTAAGTGAACAACATTTATTAAATGCCTGAGAATAAAGAAAAAGGAGCATAAACATATGAATCCCAATTTCTAACACTCAGTATTTCAAACATGAGGAAATATAAAAATGAAGAAAAAAATATAGGGAATCATAACACGAGAATTTTTGTAAATTGGTCATGAAGACTACTTTCATTAAAATCTACTTAAAAAAAATAAAAGGGATTATACATGTCAAATAAAATACAACCCTTTATTCTTCTACAGTCTTTGCTTATATAGACAATAATAACTAAACAAATTTGTGGTTCAAAAAATAATTACAATAATCCAATAATAGAATAAATATCCTAGGTACATGCATCTAAAAATATCTTTTAAATGTTGGGTGTGGAGCCTGATTATCTTCTGTATTCAAAGGTATCACCACATTGGACCCCAATTCGAAATGGGGGCGGCAATGCCACCCATAAAATATTCGCTGTAGGGGGTCCACGGGGGGGCGGCTGCGACCTTTGGGGAGCCCCCCCCTAGCGGGGGGTTTCGGGGGCAACACCCCCGAAGCTAAAAACAAATGTAAAATTGCCTTGTAAAAGTGTAGTAATTTCTAGTCAATCTGGGCCGTTCATTAGGCGGATGATCTGATGGTAGAACTTATGTTTAGTTTAGGGTTTTTTCCCTAGAAGGCAACCCCTCTCTTTGTATGAGGGCATTGTATTTGAGGCTATGTAATAGATGTGTATTCTCTGAGTGAGAAGCAGTCATGTGAGAATGTGAGAGAAAACAGGGGATATTACAGTAGATCTGCTGTAGGTTGTGTCTCTTCATTTTGCTGGATAATAGAAAGGAAAGACTGGCTGTTTGGGGTGGACGTAGCCCAAACTAGGTGAACCACGTATAAATGTGTCTCTCTTGTTTTATGCATTTTCTGTGTTTATATTTCTGCAATATTTTATGTGTTCCATTGCTCCGTAATATATAATTTTATAACATTAAAGATATCAAAAAGTCATAATAACTTGTTGAAACATATGCTGAGAAAGTGTATCATGATTGTGTTTCCCTCGCAATAGATCAGCCTTGTCATCCTCCAAAAACAATTTTTTGTTTCATTGTTTTCTTCTCAATCATCCCTATTGAAATACGCTAATACCACTGTCACGAGTCCTTTAGCTGACTGAACCAATATTTTTTCTGATAAGTTGACTGTTAGCTCTCTTTCCAAAATGTTTCCTTTCACAATGCTTTGACGATGGAAATTTCAATGCTTTCTATGCAAAATTCGATGACAAGGGTAATGTTAGTGATTCCTCTGCAAAATTTGTTGATAAGGGAAATGTTAGCTCTCCTATGTGTTGCTTTGTATCTAAACGCTGACAGGTGTGTGATTAGTGATAGATCACCAAAGAATCATTGTAGCAGTGACTTGATCGAAACCCAAAAATTGGTCATCATCTTCCTAGCTGAGGGTGTTGGCCACCTCCAAAAGAACATCCACCTTGTCCATTATCTTCCTCTTACTCTATTTGGTCTCCAGAGGGATTTTGTTTTTAGTCTCCTTGGCCTTTGGTCTTGTAAAACCTGTAGTTTTTCCTTTGTTTATTATCAGGTATTTTGATGAGACATTGTCCACATCTATCACTTCCTTGGCAAGGTCAGGATTCTATTTTAATTTAATTTTTAGCCTTAATTTGTTTAAAGGCATGATGTTAGGTCTCTTCCCTCCCTTTAACATTTGGAATAGAGAGGGTTATTATTCATTCTAGGGTTTAGTTTCAATTTATTTTCCCTTGGTCTGTTCTGGTGGATGAGTTTCTGCAAGGAAACTCTTAGTGTGTGGCTTTTCAGTATGTGGGGGATTAAAAAAATGAGGTATATTTTTAGCAGGAGGGTTTTCAACAATAGGGTAGGTTCTTTTCAGTATATCACTTCTTCTAGCATAAACCTTAGTTATTGTAGGATCATAGGAAGAACAAATGTGTCTCTCCTTTCAGCTTTGGGCTTCAGTAGAGGTGCCTTGAGTAGAGGTTTCTTCCTGAGTTTTCTTACGCTACTTAGTACCCTTATGTCCCCTTTGTTTGTCCTTAGGGCGTTGGAGTTGAAAGCTCCCCAAAACAGGAAATGGCTCCAAGTCCCTTTCCAAATTTGGCAAATTGATTCTCAATTAGCAGCTTAATTAATGCCTTGTGGTAAACAAAATATGGATATGGGTCTGCCCTGGCCCAGAAATGAGCAGCCATATTCTTAAGACTCTCTAGTAAATAAGAACAAGTGTTCATTGTTACTTTCCCTATTAGATGAGTTAGGAAATGAAAATGGTAAAGATTTACTTAGTTAAAATGCCCTTCACATGTGAAGTATGAATAGGTAATGTGTAGTAGCCCATGCCATTTATCCTCTAGCCAAGATCTCTGTACCCCTTCTTTCTAATTTTTGTTCTTGAATTCAGCGTTTAAGAAAAACAGCACATCAATTCGAGCTATAACATGGCTTCTAAAGACATTTTCCCCATTAGTAGGAAAGGTTGTAACTTATGTGATCAATTCCTCTGTGACCAAGAACGAAAGTCCTCCTACCTCCAGACATTGTTCATCAAACCCGTGCGCGAATGCTCGAGCCATGTCATCATGGTAATCGGTGCATTGGTGGAAAAATTCCTGCCAAAAAGCTTGCTAGAATTGTTGCTGAAGGTATAGATAAATCTCCAGAATATCGGGACCACTCGGCTCATTTTTGTTAAGTTTTCCGCTCTTCCCTATTATCCCTAAGATTTGGTGATTACACAAACCAGAAAATGGGATTGAACGTTGTGTCTCCACTAATAAATTTGCAACAAACAACCCTCCAACACTCAAACTAACATAACCTTGCTAATGACAATGGTGAAAATAATATGCGGTAAAAATAATGATATTTTGCAAGTGGAATAATAGATTGGCAGGTAAAATGATTATTTTGACCCTTCGATAATTACAAACTCATACAATAGTTCTTCAGTGGCGAAAATTTCAGTTTCAAACTGTACCTTTCATCTGTAGGTAATTTATAGTGTGTCTGAGAAATAATTACCGTATCACTGACATGGAATGTGTCAATGCATTTTAAAAAATCGAAATTCAAATTTTGCTTAAGGCGCTAATATTCCCACTATCAGCGAATACCCAATAACACTCACCCTCCCTTTGTCATTGTATTCCTATTAACAATTTTTCTGAAGCTAATAAGCGCTAATAATCCCATTATCGAAATTCCCCTATTTATTACAGATTGTTTTTGTTGTCACTGAACTTGTCAGCATTTACAAAAATAAAAATAAAAATAAAAAATCAAATTCAAACTAAAATGTGATAACGTTTGTGTGTTTGAGTTTAATAAATTTATATATATATATATATATATTATTGTTTGCATGAGGTGTCTAACCTTTGTGTGAGCGCATTGTCTTGGTGTTGTGTGCATTGAATGACTAGGACCATAACTATTTGTGACTGCATTGAATGGTGAAAATACAACATTAAATGGTGCTCTTCATTTGTGCATTGATAACATTGAAGACTGTGTGATGAATTCCATAGATACATTTTGATTACCTTGAAGTGAGTAATGTGTTTGGCAATTATGGTACGTGCATTGACCATAACTATTTGTGACCGCATTGAATGGTGAAAATACAACATTAAATGGTGCTCTTCATGTGTGCGTTGATAACATTGAAGACTATGTGCTGAATTCCATAGATACATTTTGATTACCTTGAAGTGAGTAATGTGTTTGGCAATTATGGTATGCGCACTGACAATAACTATTTGTGACCGCATTGAATGGTGCAAATACAAACATTAAATGGTGCTCTTCCTTTGTGCATTGATAACATTGAAGATTGTGTGCTGAATTCCATAGATACATTTTGATTACCTTGAAGTGAGTAATGTCTTTGGCAATTATGGTATGTAAAGTGCACTCTCTGCGTTGGTAGTGCCATGTTGAAGGCCGTATGGTTTAACTCTGTGCGTTGAGCTCTTCTTTTAAAAGATCGTATGGTACATAGTGGTTATACAATGGTCCATTTATATGTATATATTATATGAGTATTGAGGTATAAGTCTCATGCAAATGCTATATGCAATGGATATTGGTTTATATAGGTGATGGCATATACATTTTTTTTTTAAGATCGTATATCATATGGGAAGGGAATATAATATCATTGGTCTAGATTAGCATGGTTGTATATGTGATATTACATGTAATATTTGTTTCATTGGTATCATATATTATACTATATATTACGCAATTCAGAGCCAATTTAGGAGTTATAATATTAATTGGATGCCTATTGATATAGAGTGAATCATTTTCTTTAAAGAAAGTGCCAAGTTCAGAGAATAGCTCATAAAATGATATTGTCAACACCTTTCATTTGTTTAAATTTAGTTGTTGAAAAAATGACCAGACTTAACCGAATTATTAGAGTTTCTAAATACTTTAATACACTCTATTTGTTATGAAACCAACTCACAAAAAGTTAGAAAAGAAATATCAATACCTTAGAAATTAGCCTCTTCGAAGGGGAAACCTCCTTTACAATACATAAATGAACAATTCTTGGATGATCCAAATGGAAAGACCTCCTTTCTATATATAGGAGTCTAAGGGGTCATCATATAATCATATCCGACATAACAATAATAATGTAAGGGAACAATAATAACAATATTGGGCTTTTATGGGGCTCAATAATAACAATATGGGGACTATATGGGCATAACAATATAATAAGGGGATTTCACTAATAACAATAAAGGGTTAGACTAGTAGAATAAGGACCTAACATGCCCTTATCCTTCAAAAGTGTTGTCCTCAATGTTTGAGTATTTTTGGATGCTTCTGTATAAAATTATCTTCATCCCATGTGGAATCTTCAGTGGGTAAGTTCTTCCACTTGATGAGATACTCTGAAATTGATCGATTTTGTAGTTGTCGATTTCTTGTTTCTGTGACTTCTTCAGGTTGCAATATGATATTTTCTTCATAAAGTTCTGGAAATATTGTTTGAACTAGGATCTTCTGCAACTTTTGAATGGTTGCCCACACTTCTTCAGCATTGTTCCATTCATCCTTTTCGTCATTTATCCCATCTAGTTGGATAATAGAAATGGCACAAAAAATTGCTTCCACATCCTCATCCTTTCTTGAGAGTGAATTTGCAACAACATTTTTCTCCCCCTTTTCGTAGATGATTTCAAAGTCATAACCCAGCATCTTTGTGACCCATTTTTTCTCTTCTTATGAAGATAATCTTTGTTCTAAAAAGTATTTAAGATTATCATGATCTGTTTTTACTTTTAAGTGTCTTCCCATTAGGTAAGGTCTGATGTTTGGAGGAACACTTCCTGGAATCAAATGAATAGCATAATCATGATCACAAATAGGTGGGAGGCCTTTTGGAGTCTCAAATACCTTAGGATGATTGTCCAAGACTTTTTGGAGATATGGAGAAATAGATGATTTCAATGTGGGAACCTCTAGTGAACATAATTGCACAATTACACCTCATTGTTCTTTCTTTAGAAGTTTTGTCATTCCATTAGAGCTGATTATCTTTCCAAGTTTCCATGTGATACCCCTTAATTCAACTTCCTTTCCTTCTAAAAAAAAATAATGAATAGTTCTTGAAAATTAAAAGTTATTGTACCCAAGGATTGTAGACATTGGACTCCTAGTACAACATCAACACCACCCATTGCAAGGGAAAGCATTGGGCTATTCGATACATATTCTCCCATGGATAGCTTGATACCATGGCACTTTCTAGAGAAATTTATGGCTCCTCCACTTGCAACCTTCACTTGACACTATGGTTCTGGATATAGGAAGAAATTAAATTCCTTGGCTATCTTATAATGAATAAAATTATGGATACTACTCAAATCAATCAACACTATTACCCTTTTCTTCTTGATATGTCCATATATCTTTATAGTTTGAGGAGTGGTAATTCTGACCAATGCATTACACGATATGGTCGAATTCATTTATTCTTTCTTTGGGGTTAGTTCCTAGTGAGTATCCTTTTCTTTTGGCATTTCTTGATCCTTTTCTTCCTGATATTTCACTGCTTGAACCTTCTTCTTCTTGATATGTCCTTTTATCTTGAGAGTTTGAGGAGTGGTAATTCCTACCAATGTAGTACAAGATATGCTCGGATTCATTTTTTATTTCTCTAGGGTTGGTAACTGGTGTATATTCTCCTCTTTTGAATTTGCTTGATCCTTTTCTTCCTCCTCTTCACATTCTATGTAAAATAATTTCTTCTCAACACAATTATGACCTTTAATGTATTTTCTATCACAATTGTAACAAAACCCTTTTGCTCTTTTTTATTCCAATTTTTGTCGTATCAACCTTGTAGGTTGTGGAAGGCTAGAAGAAACAACACTTCCATATTTATAGTTGTGAGGGGTAGACTTCCTTGTTGCCATAATTTTTCTTTCCACTTTTCTTGCCAACATGTATGCCTTATCCAATGAATCAGGTTCCCAAAGGCGAAACTCATGTTGGATGTTATATTTTAAAGTCCCTATGAAGACATCAATCCTCTACTTCTATGGAATATCATTTATCCTTATATTCAATTTTTGAAACTCCTCAATGTGCTCCGCCATTGAACCATTTTGTATGAGATTTATCAATTTTTTAAAGAAGGTGTTGATCTTTGTATCCTCATAATGTGCTATCATTTCCTCCAAGAAAATTGACCATGTGACAAGTGGTTTATGAGAAAAAATCCCTTTATACCACAAAAAGTGATTCAGTTCTAAATATAAAGATGCAATACACACCTTTTGTAACATTTTTACCTCGTGTAGATGAAAATATTGCTCCATCTGTAGTATCCAATTTATTGGACCTTTGTCATCAAACTTCCTCATATCGTGTTTTCTTGATTTTAGGAGCTCGATCTTGAAACAACTATAACTCTGTAATTTCGGATCTTTAACGTCTGCAATATTGGATTTTCATAGCCCTTTGAGTCTTCTTTCTAACCATGCAAGTCTGATTGCAATTGGATTCCTTAAGAAAGATTTATGCCCAATTTCCCGTGATGACCTAATTATAGACTGGTTTAGTAGAGCGAACTTTTACGAAGTTCCACGTGTCATTGTTTCAACCTTAGTTTTTGAAACTGGTACCCAAAAAACTAAAGTCCATATTATTTCTTTCACTTTTTATGAAATTTCAATTAGATGCTCTAACAGAGAGTTACGACGATTTTCTCAAGGTCAACTATTTGGGAAGTAATTCGAGGGCCTACAGAAACCCTAAATGCCTTGGACTGTATCTCCAAAAATGTAGCAACAAAAAATCTCAAATTTGGGCCCGAGCTTCACCAAGAGTTTGGCTCAAATGGGTTTTAATTTTAGAATCTAAAACTTTGTATAAAACAAATTATAACGAAATTCCATGATGACCTATTTGAGATGGAATTCTAGAGCTTGCAAAAACCCTAGAATCCTCAGATCATATCTTCGAAAATATAGTGATACAAGATCTGAAATTCGAACCCGAGGTTCAAAATTCTTTCATCTCAAATGGGTTCTTGTTTTGTCATCTGAAACATCACAAACAAAAAGTTATAGTGAAAATTCCATGAAGCCCTGTTTGGGGCAGGGAAACCCTAGAACCCAAAGCTCTAATACCAAATGTTATGAAACCCGCTCACAAAAAGATGGAAAAGAAAGATCAATGCCTTAGAAATCAGCCTCTTCGAGGGGGAAACGTCCTTTACATTACATAAGTGAACGATTCTTGGATGATCCAAATGACAAGGCCTCCTTTCTATATATAGGAGTCTAAGGGGTCATAATATAATTAGAGCTAACATAACAATAATAATGTAAGGGCACAACAATAACAATAGTGGGCTTCTATGGGGTACAATAATAATAATATGGGGACTACATGGGCACAACAATATAATAAGGAGGTTTCACTACTAACAATAAGGGGTTACACTAGTAGTATAGGGACCTAACACCATTTTTCATGATATAGTTGAAATTGGCAAGGGAAATCTCTTTGACATTTAGAAATGTTTACAAAATGTAGAAGAAAATATTCATTTTTTGCACCTTGAGTCACAGTTATAGCAAGATGAGTTACAATAGTGTAAGCATCATTCTATTTTTTTTTTTGTTTAGAACAATTCTCTCTGAGAGATTGAGGAATATTTCCATCAACTTCTAGAAACTAATCAAGTCATTTAAAGAGAAGACTTGCATGCAAATGAAAAAATTTAGCGTACACTTCCCAAGCCCATCATCAGACCTAGGGAATTTATTGTCAGGAACAAGCACATAATAGGTCTTGGATATAACAAGGAGGTGTCCTTTCATACTCCAGACTATTTTTTGGCTTAGGGGGTCCTGACCCAGGTTCAAAGTTAGTTGCGCCAACCAACAAAACCATACACTACTGGCCCTTTCGACAAAAACTAGCGTAGCGCAAGTTGTAGCCTCACCCGAAGCAGTATGGGGGGATGCTCGAACCAAGTTTCCACATCTAGAGATTAGTGGGATGTCTTTTAGCGCCCTAGATCTCCCTTCATGCAATCTATAAGCCCCTAGGGCTTGGTACTGCAAATTTGTTTAAACGACCTTCATACCTTCGTGAAGGTCCATGATCGATCTTTGTGAACCCTTAACATTCGATTCATTCACATACGTGCACCAGAAAACAACCCTAGAATAGAGCTTGCCTAGATCTACTTAATTATTTAATAAAAATAACATATTTTGACAATCTTCGTGAAAGTACTTAACATGCATTGCATACATTTACAAAGAATTATGCAAGTGAATCGCACATCATTAGATCAATATTTCATAAACATATTATCTAGCCATAACATATATTTTAAAAAAATGTAAACAGAAATAAATAGATGTACACAAGAATTCTTCAGTAATCTTCTTTATTGATCTTCAGTTCAGGTTTACAAACTCGAAACTACCTTGTGCACTCGGTTACAGGGGTTTGTGCACTTAGTTGCAAACTCTACCTACACCTCTGTGCACTCAGCTACAGAGCCTTTATCTCCTATCAGACCCACTTCTCTACATTATCACTATAAGACTCCATCCATTCTTATCCATAGATATGCCTTAGACACTCTAAGACACACCTATTTATAGGCTTTTACATACAATCCCATGGTTCGCAAAGCATGGGTGGATCTCAAAACCGACTCAAACTTTACATAGACAAAGGGCTAAAACACTTTTGAATCCTAACCATCTACGTGCTCCACATCCATAGATTGCAGAGAATTTACATTATTTACAAAAAAATACATCAATACCTGGGATATTTTAACCCCAAAACTAACCCAGGGGACTCCATCCTAATAGGCCCCCAACACAAAGGTCGCGACTTGCCCTCGAGTCACTCAAATGGCATGATGATCTTGATGCGAAGATCCCCCAGATCAACCTAAATCACAGAAACTTCGATAGCACTCTGAGTGGCTTCCTGCTTAACCTCCTCAACTAACTTCTTTGTAGTTGGTACTTCTGCGACCAGCCTCATTGTTTGTTGCATCTACTGCAAGCCCTTTAGATTGTCCTGAATAGTGGTCATTACTTGATAAGCCTCCTCTAACCAAGGCTCTGGCCTCGCCTTAAGAAATGCCTCCTTTTTCTGTGTTGCCTCTATCTGTGCAAGGAAATTCTTCCCCTACTGCAATTTTGCAAGGCACTGCGCTGGTGCAATTGAGCACGTCGTTGCCCTCACATCGTCATCCTTCTGCTCCAACTCCTTGATCTTTGTATTCAATGTCTACAGGTTTGGATCTTCCTGTAAATTGGTGACCGATTCTATGGCTTGCTCAAATACTATTGTGTAGTCTACAACTATGGCATCCAGAATGGCCAATCCTTCCTTGATCACGGCTCTGCACTGCTCTTAGACCTCCAACGAAGTTGTGGGGCGCATCTTCAATTACAGCTCAGTGATCTTCATGTTCAGTTCAAATTGAACTCTATTAACCTCATCTTTGGCCTCACGCACACCATTAGCTAATTTCTAATCTTGGCTTCTAGCTTTGCGTCCTCGGGAGTATGAAGCTCAAGCACTGTTCGGCATGTTTCTGTGGCTGTTGACTTCAGTCATGAACTTTGCACCTAGAGCACCTCCTTTTCCTACAGAACATGCATCTTCTCGATGAACAACTACTAATTATTAACCTTGATTTAGCTAACATCACTGAGTTCTCGGTGTTCCCGGATGTGAAGCTCTTCCACAACATTTTGTAATTATGAATGTAATGATTGTAGTTGCATCATGACAAGGTTCAGACCAATCTTTGGGACTCTATCAAGGAGGGTACATTGTTCCTTGGTGTCAGTGTGGACTCAACCTGCAGGCAAGGGAAAGACTCACACATCTTATGACGACCACAAAATTATCTCCACACATGTACTTTGGCCTCACGTTGAACTGCCTACTGCGCCACTCACTTTCCCGACATCTTCTTGGATCTTGTTTGCTCGGAGCTGCAACTCTCGAGATCCTTCTAGACTCCTCCCAATGTTTATATGTATTGTTGTTCCAATTGTTGCAGTACTCCTGTTGTGATGTCCCTGAATTTATCACCAATTTCATCTAGATCGCTCTCTATGAGCACCATGGGATCAACCTGTGTTTTCTGACCCTTCTACTTTTTCCTCGATCCAGCTTGTTGTTCCAATTCTCACCTTTTTAGAATGAAGGGGGTGTACTTCCCTTCCTCACCTTCACTGCCTTGCCCTGTAAGCTCTTCAGTTTTAGTTTCTAGCGAAGGTGACTTTTCACCTTTTTGGGTCTCACATTTCTCCTGCTTTGCCTTTTCCTTGGCAGCATGTTCCTTCTAACCCCCAGCCTTTTCTGCAGCATCTTTCTTTTTTTGCACGATCAGGTTCTGCGCAGCTTTCTTAGCTGCCCCCTTCCTCTTCTTTGCGGCAACACTCTCAGCACCCGTGCTTGGCCCAACAACTAAATATGAAGGAGTGTGCCACTCTGCTAGCCATCGCGCTACTACCTCCTGCACATCAGTGTCCCTTACCAAATAGGGAAAATCATGCCACTTTTGTGTTGGATCCTTCCGTGCTTGGATGTATACTTGGTGGAAGTCAACCTTGAATGCTTCCTAAGCTGGCAATTATGTGTACAATGTTGGAGACAACCTTGGGTGCTGGTTATCTACCATGCGGAGACTTGCTTCCATCAGGTACCAAAAAATCTTTTTCTCGGTGATTCGTGTGGGGCCCTTCGTAGCAGATAGCGATGCAAACTATGCAAATTCTTGTAATCCTTCTTCCAATGGAGGAAACTGGCTATCCTCTAGCAATTCCCATGCAACCAACACAATGGAGAGAAGAAACCAAGTGTAATGAAATGGTTTGGTTTCACCCTGGCCCTCACGGCAATTTGTGAGGAATTCCTGGCATAGGTACCTGGACCAATTGAATAGTATGACTTTCATGTTCTAAGCCACTGGAGACACTATAGGTGTTGGAACTTCATCTGCACAACATTTCCTCATCACCTTTCCAGCCAATATCTGCGTGGCCAATTGAACTGCGGGGTCTAAGATGGACAAAATGGAATACCCGCTGACTTTTTCACTAGTTCAAACTCTTTCTTTATTCTCTTTGCAAGGTCCTTTTCCCTCGTTTTTTGGCCAAACTCCTTGGATGGGTTCAAAACTTCATGTTGTAGGTGTGTAATCCTGTGAATCAACGTGTCAGTGATGAGGATAGGCCCTCCTAGCCATAAACACCCATCATGCACCAATGTAAGCAACTGGCGTATGCAAATTGTGTTAATGGGGGTGCGGTGGTAATGTGGCACCCATAGCAATTTTAGCAATCCTGAATGCTGAATAGTGCAGACCCATTCCTCTACTTCTAGTGTGGTAACACCTGTTTCTTCATAGTATACTCTCTTCATGTAATTGTCAGTCGCTAAGTGAGGGAAATTAGCATGATCTGCGAGGTCCTAATCCTCCATCTTCAATAGCATGACTTGCGCGAACCACGGTCCTTCAAAGGGAACCTTCTCAGGTAGTAGGGGCATGGAGATGGTGAATTTGTTCGAGTCTGGGTCTTTAGTGATCTTCGCCTTTCCCTTTCTTAGAGGGATATACCTAGGTAGCTTTGTTATAGGTTCCACTCCTTCAACATTAACGTCTTTTGTTCCTTGGCCTTCTTTTTCCTTCTGATTTACAACCTTTTGTTTTCCTTTTGTTGGCTTCTTATCTTTCTTCTGTGTTGGTGTCATGGTATACTTCCTTAGGGAAGCGCATACCTACACTAGCTTTTTCTGCTTATCTTGTGCTGGAGGTTGCTTTTCTTTTGGCATGGACTATTTCGGCCTTGGCGACCTTGGCGCCATGGGCACTGATGAGCCTCATCATTGGGTAACTATATGGACCTTAATTCACCTCCTAACTTAGTCAAATAAACTCTTCTCACACTTTATTACATATTTTGATTATATTTTGTTTAATGACATGAGTCAAAGTGAGATATTATCCTAGTGGACTAGTGTGCATTGAATGTAGGTTTCTGAGAGAAAATTAGGGAATTTTGGTTAGATTAAGGGCTGAAACTCGAATGAGACAAGGAAGAGAGATTTTAGGAGGTAAATCCTCCTCATTTAATCCTCCCTCATCGAAATATTCGTCCATCAATCGCACTAGCTCAGAGTACAAGTAGCCAAGTCATGGAGATCAAAAGGAAGCTGAGCAAGTGACAGTTAAAGAGTTAGTTTATCTTGACTTTGGGAGTTGAGTCTCCCTATATTTAAGGAATTCATTGGAGACTTCAGTGGTGTAAATAAATAGGCCTAGAGCCTCATTAGGATTCAAATTTTGTTGTAAAAACACTAACCATTTCCGAGTTCAAGACTTGTGGAAGACATTGTTGTGTAATTTACGTTTTGATAATGATAATGAGCATGTTTTTTTATCCAGTACTGAGTTAACTCAGAAGGTTGAAGCTCTTGGGTTAGGGCCCAACCCTAGCAACAAAGGTTCCTCTTCTTGTATTTGTATCCTTAGATTGGTTTCATAGCTCAATGGTTGAATTGTCTTTAGGATTATTTCATTGCAAGTAGTGTAGAGTTGATTAGTTGCTTATTAGTTTGATTCCTTTTGTGATTTACTTAAGCAGTATTTTAGAAGAGATAAAGGAACATCAAAAAGTTTTCAATAGGTGTTTTGGCCTCACTTCTTCCTTCAGGGATCATGATTTGAGAAAAGAACTCCCATGCAGCCCCAAAAAGACAAAATTCTACTTTCCCATAGAATTTAAGGTTTCCTGTACGTAGGCCAGCATTTCATCAATTTGCAAGAGTAGGATTTAGTTATCATTTCTTCCATCACTAGTCTTACGTTAGATCTTATCAATGATTCCATCTTATTTTGAAGGTTTTATTCATGCATGAAGTAGACAACTATCTCATTAAACTCCATTTTCCTAGATCATTGAAATTATTCTTGTTTACATGATTTTTGGGTAAATATCAATGCTTGATGCAGTGCAAGTGTTTCAAAAGTACAGAGAGATCTTAAAATGAGCAACCTCCTTCCAACTTCATCCATCCATGATCATTCCTTTCTTTCACTAAGACCCTCACCAATTTCATCATTTTACAAGGAAACATCTCCAAGCTTGTTGAGCAAATCCAGCCATCTTCCAACTTTGGTTTTGAGTTCTGGAGTGATCCTAGGTATTTCCTTGCCCCATTCCATCCACCAACCACCTTCCCTAAGCCTTCCATCACCTTTAACACCTGTCCTTTTTCTCTTGGTTGAATCTTGTAGAAATACAGAGAATCCTGTAGGATTTCCTGTAGTGGCCTTTTTTGAGGCCAAATTGAGGGAAAATCCTCTAGGAAGCTAGAAACGGTCACCTACTGGTCTCCCCAGCCTTCCAACCATTCACCAGCATCCCTAAGCCACCTCCCACATCACCAAAAATGATTAGCTTTCACACTTTTCCATAAAAAAAGACAAAAAGAAAAACATATTTATTTTATTCAGTTGCATGCACAGTAATAGAATGTTTGATGTTTTGAATTTACATTCTTAGGACAATATGATTTCATACATGTTAACTTAGCATTCTTTTTTAAGCATAGTCTCTTAGTAGTTAGTTAGAAAATGGTGTGTTTTTAACATTTGATTTCAGTCTTCTTCCTTATTGCAGTAGACAAGATTTCTCTTAAAGTAGATTTCTCTTTCTCTCATGAGTGATCAAGCTTCTCCTGAATCCATAGAAGTCTAGCTTGAAAAACCCTAGTGGTCTATTGCCAACTGAGTAGTGACAAAGAGCAAAACCATCACTTTTACTTGTGTATACAACACTGTCACCTCCAAGAGAGAGCCTTACCCATTTTCTACTCTAAATGCATAAGGAGGCACCCTAGGAATGAATTTCAATTTAATTCGATTGAGATATACTCAATCTGTGAAGAAAAACACTCCACGGACAAGTGCCCTTCTCTACCTAGACTAAAAGTTGTATATCAAGGAGCTGAAGGGGTGACCAAACAACTTTGCTACATAAATCAAAGGAGACCTCATGGGCCTCGGCTATACTAGTAGGGCATGCAAGGGTCATCCCATGGATATTACAACCCTAACCAAACCACATCCATTCCCTCTTGGGGGAACCCTGTTCATCCTTCTTGGTCTACACATCCTCCTTGGTCCTTCGCACCTCAGTATCATTCCTAACTGACCAGCCAATCATTTCAACTATATGCTCCACCTGAGCCTCAGTGGAATGCACCACCCCAGGGGTAGAGGCCCTCATACAACAATGTTCCAGCTTTATTTCCTTCACCACCTCCTCAACCATAGCTTTTACACCCTGCTCCACCTAAACAATGCTAGATGCTTGCCCAGCCAAATTCGAACCCGAACAATAGACAGGCACAACAAGTATACATTGGAGAGACATCCTATCCTTCTTATGCTATGGAGATTCATGAAATCAACCTGAGGTCTAGGAGAGTACTCCCAAACAAACAACCTCTACATCCACCTAGGGAGGTTGAGGAAGAAAGAGAGGAAAGAAAGCCTAAAGTAAATACACCACCCTTTCTTGAGAGATTAAACCAACCACTCCATTCTACCCCAGAAGAGACTAAACTTCTAGGAGAATTGAAAAATCTATGTATCAAAATTCCACTTCTCCAAGCCATAAAATATGTACCTATTTACAACAATTTGATTAAGGAGAAGCACTTCAAGCATACAAGGAGGCAAAAAAGAGATGCCCCTACCATTAATGTCATTAGACAACTGTCCAACTTAATGCTAGGGTAGGTAATCTACCCAAAATATTTGTACCCTGGAAGCCCTATAGTAGATGTGCACATCAATGGCACCATTGTCCCCCACACTTTGATTGATCTTGGGGCTACCATTAATGAGATGACCAAGGACACCATGCTCAAGCTCAACCTCCAGGGTGCATTGGGAAATACCACAACAGTCTTGCAACTTGCAAACCGCTCCACAATGATCCCTGAGTAGATTGTGGAAGATGTGATGGTCTCCATTGACTCTTGAGAGTACCCTGCAGATTTCCTAGTTCTCCAGCCTAACGCCAAGCTTACTGGTTACCCTCTCATCCTTGGGAGGCCCTAGTTAGCCACTGCCAATGCCTACATTAGTTGTAGCGATGGAAATATGACTATAAAAAATGGGCATATGTCCAAGCAGTTGATCCTATACCCTCCTTCCCAACCATCTCTAGAGCATGACTTACTTTTATGGTTGGAGGAGGAAGAAGAAGATGAAGTTTATTTCACCCAACTCTATACCTTAGAAATAACCATGAGAAGAGGACAACCAGATGAAGATGATTTGATTGAAAACATACTCCAAAGTCCAACTCCCAATACATTGTGCTTAGAAGAAGTACTAAAGGAAACCCAGAACAACCATCAGATTGATCTATGCTTAGCTGATTCCAACCATACCCATGTCAAAATGGTAGAATTAGGCCTTGAGATAACTTTGAAAATCAACCCATCTCTTTCTGTTCACCAAGAAGAAAAGTTGTGCAACATGCTAAAGGAACATCTAGATGCCTTTGCTTGGAGTTACAAATAAATGAAGGGAGTGCACCCCTCAGTGTGTACTCACCACATTTATATCAAAGAAGGTTGAAAACTAGTTTGATAATGCCAAAGGAGGATGAATATAGCTATCAAGGATATAGTCAAAGAAGAACTGCAAAAGATGCTAGATGCACGATTCATTTACTCTATCTCAGATAGTGAGTGGGTCTCTCCTTTGGTGTTGGTTCCAAATAAAAATGGTAAGTGGAGGATTTGTGTCGATTACAAAGAGTTAAACAAAGCCACAAAGAAGGAGCATTTTCCTCTACCTTTCATCGACCAAGTGCTAGATGGCCTGGCAAGGAAAACGTTTTCCTCTTCCCTAGATGGATTCAGTGGGTACAATCAAATCTATATTAGCTTGGAAGACCAAGATAAAACCACCTTCACCTTCCGTTATGGTACTTTCTCTTATAGGGTCCTTCCTTTTGGCCTATGCAATGCTCCTGCCACTTTCCAGAGCAGTCCTGAGTATCTTTTCCGAGCTAGTCTATGATGCAGTAGAGATTTATATGGATAATTTTACACCTTATGGGTGTGATTTCCAGGAGGCTCTGTCCAACTTAGGTAAGGTGCTAAACAAATGCATTGAAATGAGCCTATCTCTTAGTCCCGAAAAATGTGAGTTCTTGATGACTGCAAGGACTGTGCTAGGTCATTCAATATCCCAGCAAGGACTACAGGTGGACCCAAACAAAATAGCTATCATCCAAAGCGTCCCACCTCCACAAAAGCAGAGAGATGTCAGAAGTTTCCTAGGTTTAGCCAGATAATATCGAAGGTTTATAAAAGACTTCAACAATTTATATTCTCCTTTATGTGGGTTGTTGGCCAAAGACTCTAAGTTTGTATGGTCAAAAAGCTGTTAAGAGGCCCTGGACACCCTGAGGGACAAGTTTACCACTGCACCAATTCTCCGAGGCCTAAATTGGGCCCTTCCTTTTCATATACATGTTGATGCCTCACGCAAAGCCATAGGGGCAGCTCTAGGTGAGATAGATGAAAATTATCCTTTTGCCATTTACTTTATTAGTAAGAATCTGTCAAAGGCTGAACTAAACTACACAGTAACCAAAAAGGAGCTCCTAGTGGTTGTGCATTCATTAAACAAATTCAGGCATTACATTACAGGTTATCAAACATTTGTACATACTAACTATGATGCAACTAAATATTTAGTGGATAAACCTGATGTGAATTCCTGGATGATTAGATCGTTACTTTTATTACAACAATTTGATCTAACTATTATTGATAAGCCTGGCAAGAAAAATGTTGTTGCAGATTTTTTGTGCATATTAACTTTTTCTATAGGTGAGGAAGGAATGGTTGATGATTAGTTACTAGATGAACACTTATTCACCATTTCAGCTCTCTCCCCATGGTTTGTTGACATAGAAAACTATTTGGTATCTACATAGTTCCCATTGAATTTCTCCTCCAAAGAGAAAAGCAAGATTGTGAGGAAGAGTGCCCCATTCACTTGGATTAGGGGTAACCTCTTCAAACTGGGGTAACCTCTTCAAATTCTGAGGATATGTGTGAGGGAGGAGGAAGTCTTTGAAATCCTTCTAGCCTGTCATGATGGGCCTTGTGGAGGTCACTTTGAAGAAAATAAGACAACATTCAAGGTGTTAAAATATGGTTATTATTGGCCAACTCTTCATCAGGATGTGAGAACATACATTAGTTAGGGTGATTGGTGCTAAAGGATGGGAAATTCTACTCCAAGGGATGAAATTCCTCTACAACCTCAAGTAACGTTCGAGCCATTTCACAAGTAGGGCATGGATTTCGTTGCACCTATTGACCCTACTTCTAAGAAAAAGTAGTACATCATTGTGTGCACTGACTATCTGACTAAGTGGGCTATAACCAAGGAAATCAAGGCGACAACATAGGAGAAGGTGGCTGAATTCTTAAGGGAAAATGTCTTTTACAATTTTGGGTACCCTGGAGAATTAGTCACTGATCAAGGAAGCTAGTTTACATCCAACATGATTGAAGACTTGTTAAGCCAACACAATATCAAGCATGGAACCTCCACTTCCTATAACCCACAAGCTAATGGATAAGTAGAGGTGACCAAAAGAGTGCTAGAGGTCATTATAACCAAAGTGGTTAGCAGCAACAGAAAATATTGGGCAGATAGATTAGTTGAGGCCACTTGGGCCACAATACCACCTGGAAGACCACCACTGGATTCATACCCTATGAGCTGGTCTATGGGAAGAAGTCCCTATTGTCCATTGAATTTGAGTACAATACATCAAGGATGGTAGCCCAACTAGATCTAGATCTCAACAGTGCAAAAAAAGAGAGATTTCTCCAGTTGAATGGGTTAAATGAGTTTAGAATGTAGGCCCTCCAACACACAGAGGTAACTCAAATTTAGAGGAAGATCTAGCATGACAAGAACATCAAGGACAAGAAATTTCAAGAAGGCGATTGGGCTTTGTTATACGATTCTAGATATAAAGACTTTAAGCACAAGTTAAGGACTAGATGGTTAGGTCCTTATGTCATAGAGAAATGTCATGATAGTGGTTCAGTTTAGATTAGAATCATAGATGTAGAGACCATTCCTCTACCTGTTAATGGGCATAGATTGAAAGTTTACAATATGCCATTGTCAAAGCAAGAGTTCATTGATGGTATCAACAAAACAGTGATGGTGGTGGAGCAAGTCTCAGCTCCTACCTCATCAAGCCACTGAGAAAAATGAAAAAAAAAGGAAAAAAAAGAAGAGAAAAATAAGGAGACTCGGGTGAAAGCCTCCATGGGGCCCCTAGGTCCCACTGTTGGATTGAAAACCTCTTGAGGCATCCCAATGGTGTAAAAAAAAGAATAAGAGAGAAATAAAAAGATATCTGGGTGAAAACCTCTCTTGAGGCGCCCAAGGAAAGCACCTAGGATGAAAACCTCTTGGAGGCAGACTAGTTGTTTTCAATAAAAATAGATAAAAAAAGAGAGAAATTATGAAAATATTGTTTGTAGGTCAGAAGGAGGGTGATCAGAGCAACAAAAGAGAATGAAAAGGGATCTATTCAGATCATATTTTTATTCCTCCATTCATTATCCTTCATCAATCTATCATTCCTTCCATTTTCCCACTCATTTGCCTCAGTTTGCAAGGGTTTTATGTTTTCTACAGGATTCCCTAAAAATCTACAGGATGATCTTGTAGGAATTACAGTGGATTTGTAATCCTAAAAGAAGTAACCCTAGAGAAAGGGAATGACCTACCCATGTCAAAAAATAAATCCCTATTTCACCATCTCATCACCATACCTCTCTCCACCATGATCACCCATGCATTCATCACAAAAGTCAATTTTAAAAAACATACAATTTTCAAGGAAAAATAACATAGAGAAAAGAGGATGAAGATAGAGAGAAAGGGGAAAACACCTCAAGGTTATTTTTCTTCATGCACAAATCCCTAGACCCCTTCTCTTCCCATGCCAATCATCCTCAGGTAATAGCAGTAGAAAATGATTAAAAATTTTGAGGGAGAAGCAACTACAAGACATCTTATAGGAAATCCTATAGTAGTCTTTCCCACAAAACAAAAATCATAGATTGTAGTTAGCTTCAAGAATGGAGATCCAAAGGTAGAAGAAGCTCCTCTAGACCCTAGCAGCAACATCAACATCATCATCATCAACACTAAGTACCTTCACATCAAAGAAAATCATCAAAGGGACAATAAAAAAAAGGAGAAAAGCACGTGTAGCCAACACACAACAAATAATTCATTTCTTCAACAAACTGCATCAAGGTATCATTACCATAGGTAAGTATCTCGCTTCCACTCTATCATTAGCCTAACGTGATAAAAAGATGTAAAATTTGTGAATGAGTTGGTTTACAAGAGAAAGGTGGCCAGTTAACCTGGCCACCTTCGTTCAGCCAATGAGGAGAAAGAAGTTAGTCCTTCCACATGTGGTAGCAGTCAAGTAAAGGAAAAGAAGGATGAGGTTGAAAGTAGTTAAGCTACAGATGCCCAAAGTGGGAGTTTATTATGAGTTGAGGAGAATGATGATGTGGTAGTGGGACCAACGGTCCAAAAATAGATATTCATACCTCAGTTTCCAGCACACCACCTCACTCAAATCACCCGTATGAGAAAATAAACTTTCATCCCCATGCATAGAAGCATTTACCTTCTCAAGGCTCACACTAGAAAAATCACTCTCTCCCCTCAAGCAGTCTACAGGAAAGAAAAATTTCATTTTCTTCTTGCGCAGGACCACCTACAGGATCCTACAGGAGATCCTATAGGATACAGTCATGTAGTCTCTCTGATTAGTCGTGAGAATCTTCAGAAGGGAAAAACAGAGAGAGGCTTCATCAAGCAGTTTTAAGGAGGTAGGCTCTACATCTCCCCATATTTTTCCAAGTGAAATGAACATAAAAAAAATCTTCTAGTTTGTTGAAAATGATTGCAGCATAAGAGAATTGTATACACAGAACTTTCAGTTAAATTTCCTCCTTCATTAAGTTTTGTATTAGAAATCTACCCTCCTCCATCCATCAGAAAAAATGACAGGGGGTTTCATAGAAGGGATTTCATCAACATCGTGAGGATTCATCAACACCTCCCTATGCTAGATATATTCACAAGGCATAAATGGATGGGTTTCTTTGAGAAATTGAGGGGCTATGATGATGAAGTAGCCAGAGATTTTTCTCTCTCCCTCATTCCACTGACTAGGACCCATTCTACTGTTGTGGTGAGAGGCCTCTCCATAGAACTCACCCTTGAACTCATAGGAAGAATTACGACACTTCTGTTAGGAGTGCCTTGGAGAAAGGAGGATAAGGGAAATAGCCAAACTGCAAAGAAAAAAATATTTTTGGAAGCAGAGGAGGCCATGGAAGAAAAAAACAGAGTGAGGAGAGCAAGCCTACCCTATCCTTGGAATGAAATAATCTACCACCTTATAAAATATATATCATGTGAAGGTAGGTACATTGTGGTATATGGGTACCACTTTAGGCTTCTTATAGAATTGAGATTTGGGGAAGATACACCTCCTCACCACAAACTCAGCATACTTCTTCAATTAGTGATAGATATGAGAATGAAGGTGTAGGAATGAAATCACCAACAACTAGCCCATCATGGGTTAATTAGACTCATCATAGAAGATGCCCTCCAAAACCTCAGAATTCCTATCACATGGGAAATTTTTAGAGACATGCAGACAGTGGAGGATATCAAAGACCTCGAATATGACAAGAGCCCTACTTCCAGTGAAAGGGATGAAGAAGAAACTGATTCAAATGAAGAAGAAATAGAGAGGGATGAAGAGGAAATATATGTGGAAGAAGAGGAAGAAAAAGAGAAGGAATTTCGTGAAGAGACATAAGAAGATGCCAAGGAGGAAACTGATGAAGAAAGTGAGGAAATAGAGGGAGAAGAAGAGGAGAAATACAAACATGAAAAGGGGAATGGAAAAGAGGAGGCAGAAGGCAAGGAGAAGCCACCCAGGGTGTCTCCAGAACCCACTGAGAAAGAGACAACAACTTCCCTCACTACCCTTAGCACCCCAATCAAATAAAAAGGCAAAAGACAAAGACAAACTCCATTGTACTTTAGAAAAAAAAAGTACAAGAATAAGGAAGGGAAAACCTCAAACTCCCACCAAGGTTCCTATTGTTATTGAAGACTCACCTAAACAATAGGAGAAGATGGCTTCTCTTATGAAAACTAAAGGAGAAGGATCCTCAAGACAAACCTCCCCTAAGTCTCGTATCACTTATGTCAGAAGGCATGTCACTAGATCTGCCTCATCCAAAGGAATGGGCATCCTGCAGGATACATAATAGGACCTACATGAAGCTGAGGCAATCCTATAGGAAAATCTTCTAAACCTACAGGAAACTCAGAAATTGGATAAAGAAGGGAGTATGCAGCAAGAAACAAAGAAGGTTGATCCAGAGCTAAGGGAACCTAGTCGTCAACCTAACCTTGACTCCTACTACAAGTTTATTGAAGGGGGTAGGGTCATTCCACAAAAATTTTCCATCCTATTATTCTTTGAGCTTGAGAAAGAAAGAGCAAGAACACATAGATGAATGTAGATTTCCAAGTCCAAGGAAGTGGAGGACATAGGTCACATGGATTAATATCTCAAAGAGATGGGTAAAGAACTGAGCAGCCTGAGGGACAGAGAGGCCATAATGAAAGCTTAGTTGGAGGCAGAAAATGCATGATTGAAAGGATAGCTACAAGAAAGAGAGAATCAATTGGCATCCATGGCCAAGCTATCCTTAGAGGCAATCCACTACAGGATGCCAGCTAAGTCCTATGCATTGTACCTTAAGTAGTGGTTACAATTCCAAATCAAGACCCTAGCACAGAGAGGTACTATGCCATTCCATGATTATAGATAGTTCATTGATCTTTTTGATCAAAGCACATTGGAGGATAGGGCTAAGATGTCTGAGTTATACCTACATAACTTAGCCTTAACAGATCTGAATGTATGGGACCCGTATGCAAAACTAGGGGATTTATAGTTGATGGCTTTGACATCATGGATGAACCATGAGGAAGAAAGGGCTGCAGAAATGAAGAAGGTAATGGCAAAGGAAAAAACAGAGCCTCTCATGATAAGAGCTGAGTAGTCAAATCCAATGGCTCTTATCAACGCACATAACTTAATTACAAATGACCCTCAACTTGCACCCAGGTATCTTGTTGCCCAAGAGAAAGCATTACACATTTTGAGGATATGTTGAGGTTGTTAGGGTATGACAGTATGCAAGCCTGCTAAAGGAGATGGAGTACTTTTCCATACAATTTGAAAATCTGAGAATACCATTCTCCTCAAATAATGAGAGAAGCACTGAACAGGACACCCATGTACAAGAAAACCCTCCTAAGACTCAAAGTTAATTGGATTGGCTTGAGACTCAGTCCACCACTACTCTCAAGGATGTTAGAAGGAAGGAAGGAAGAGGAATAAAGAAAGAAGTGGGAGGAGATAGAAAGGAAGTCGGGATTCTATGCACAAGAAGAGGAAACTAAAGAAGAAGCATGGGATGTTAGGGAGGCCACCAGAGTTATGAAAGACATGGATATTGATTGAGTTGCTCAGAGGATGAACAACACTTTCAGTAGGGGGTGATGATGAGCCTCATGATTGGGTAACTATATGGACCTTAATTCACCTCCTAGCTTATTCAAATGAACTCTTCTCACAAGTTATTACATATTTTGATTATATTTTGTTTAATGAGATGAGTCAAACTGAGATATTATTCCTAGTGGGCTAATGTGCATTGAATGCAGGTTTGTGAGAGAAAATCAGGGATTTTTGGCTAGATTAAGGGTTGTAACTCGTATGAGACAAGGAACAGAGATTGTATGAGGTAAATCCTCCTCATTTACTCCTACCTCATTCGAATATTCTTCCATCAATCACAATAGCTCGGAGTACAAGCAACCAAGTCATGGAGATCAAAAGGCAGTCGAGGAAGTGACAATTAAAGAGTTAGTTTATCTCGAGTTTGGGAGTCAAGCCTCCCTAGATTTAAGGAAGTAATTGGAGACTTCAGTGGTATAAATAAATAGGCCTAGAGCCTCATTAGGATTCAAATTTTTGCTATAAAAACACTAGTCATTTTTGAGTTCAAGACATGTGGAAGACATTGCTATGTAGTTTTATGTTTAGATAATGAGAATGAGCATTTTCTTTATCCAGCACTGAGTTAACTCAGAGGGCTGAAGCTCTTGGGTTAGGGCCCAACCCTAGTAGTAAAGGCTCCTCTTCTTGTATTTGTATGCTTAGATTGATTTCATAGCTCAATGGTTAAATTGTCTTTAGGATTATTTCATTGGAAGTAGTGTAGAGTTGATTAGTTGCTTATTAGTTTCCTTCCACTTTTTCTTTACTTTAGTAGTAGTTTAGAAGAGATAAAGGAACATTAAAAAGCTGTCAATTGGTGTTTTGGCCTCACTTCATCCTTCATGGATCATGATTTGAGGAAATAACTCCCATGTAGCCCCAAAAAGATAGAATTCTACTTTCTCATAGAATTTAGGGTTTCTTGTACATACGCCAACATTTGATTAGTTTGGAAGAGTATGGTTTAGTTATCATTTCTTCCATATTCAGTCTTACATTATATCTCATCAATGATTCCATCTTATTCTATAATTTTTCTTCATGCATGAAGTAGACAACTAGCTCATTAAACTCTGTTTTCCTATATAATTGAAATTCTTCTTGTTTACATGATTTTTGGGTAAATATCAATGTTTGATGTAGTGAAAGTGTTTCAAAAGTATATAGAGATATCATAGTCAGAAACCTCCTTCCAACTTCACCCATCCATGATCATTCCTTGCTTTCACTAAGACCCTCACCAATTTCATCATTTTACAAGGAAACTTCTCCAAGCTTGTTGAGAAAATCCATCCATCTTTCAACTTTGGTTTTGAGTTCTGGAGTGATCCTAGGTATTTCCTTGCCTCATTCCATCCACCAACCACCTTCCCTAAGCCTTCCATCACCTTCAACACCCAACATTTTTCTCTTGGCTGTATCTTATAGAAATACAGGGAATCCAGTAGGTTTTCCTGTAGTGGCTTGTTTTGAGGCCAAATTGAGGGAAAAGCCTCTAGGAAGCTAGAAAATGTCACCTGCTAGTCTCCCCAACCTTCTAACCATTCACCAACATCCCTAAGCCACCTGCCACATCGCCCAAAAAAATTAGCTTTCACACTTTTCCATAAGAAAAAAGACAAAAAGAAAAACAAATTTATTTTAGTGAGTTGCATGCACAATAGTAGAATGTTTGAAGTTTTGAATTTATATGCTTAGGATAATAGGATTGCATACATGTTAACTTAGCATTATTTTTGAAACATAGTCTCCTAGCAGTTAGGAGTTACTTAGAAAATGGTGTGTTTTTAGCATTTGATTTCATCCTTCTTCCTTATTGCAGTAGACATGCTTTCTTGTAGAGTAGATTTCTCTTTCTCTCATGAGTGATCAAGCTTCGTCTGAATCCATAGAAGTCTGGCTTGAAAAACCCTAGTGGTATATTTCTAGCTGAGTAGCGACAAAGAGCAGACCCACAACTTTTACTTGTGTATACAACACTATCACCTCCAAGTTTGTAGAACCTTGGGTTGATAAAGTAACGTTGGTAGCCCCAAGAGTTGCAACATTCATGCTGCAACACTATTTCTCATCAGGCATCATAGACATAGCTCAACAATGGAGATTTCTGGTCCTGGAGCATCGGATATAGTGGCTTCAGAACTCACAGCTTCGGCAGGGTTGGTGGTAGTCATCTTTTCGATAAACAAGTCATGAGCTTCTAGAGAAACATATAAGTGGTTTGAAGAATTATTCCCAAAACTCTCCACCCATCAGCGACGGATAACAAATTTTAGCAAAAACCCTAAGGGTTCAAAGTGTTCTTTGTTGGACTAGCACACATAATTTATAGGGGTGTTTGAATTCAAATCCAACCGTTCCCCACAAATTTTGACAATAAATGTTGTTTTGGCAGCAGATCTTCAAATATTTTTCACTTAAATTCCGCTAACCCACTCCCTTTAACTGTCTTTTGGCTATCAAATCATGAATAGTGACTCCAACAGTCACTTTTCTATTGCGCTGCATGCCACATCCCTGTGTGGCACAACTTCCTGTGCACATATTCATATTTTTCAACGTCACCATTTTCCGTGTAGCCCACCTTCTGCGTAGTTCTCCAAACCTGGCAGTGTAGTTTAGAGTCCTGCACTCCCTTGCAACTACCTGGAGCACTAAGACTGTGCTATCGCCACGTAGTCATTGTGCAGGATCCCCTATATATATCTTCAATTGACTTCCATTCACTCTTCATGGAAAAGGTTCTCCATTAAGCTTCACAAGCTAAACTATGCCTCCATCTGTAATTTCTTTGATAATATATGGCCCTAGCTAATGCATCTAAAATTTCCCCAGAATCTTAGTGAATTTACTATCATATAACAAAACCAAATCATTTACGTTGAATGTGTGAAGCTTGATGTGTCGATCGTGCCATGATTTTTCATGTTCCTTCTGTACTTGTTCATGAAATCCAGCCAAAAATCTATCCTCTTCGAGCTCCATCAGCTACACAAGACATTTCGCCAAGGCCTCACGATCCACCATATTCGTTAGTTTCACTATGCGTATACTAGGCACAATATATTCCATCAACATGAAAACTTCTACACCATATATCAATCCAAAAGGTGTCTACCCTGTGAGATTTTTACAAGTAGTCCTATAAGCCCATAGCATTGTAGGTACGCTCACATCCCAGTCATTCTGTTGTGCATTGCAAATCTTCATCAGTGCATTCTCAGAAATCTTATTAGACGCCATGACTATTCCATTATCATGTGGATGATACAGGGTGCTCTTCTGATGGTAGACTTAGAATTATTCCATTAATGCATTGATCGTCTCGTTTAGGAAGTGTGTACCTCGATCAGTCATCAACACCTTCAAGCAACCAAATCTGGTTAAGACATACTCAAGAAAAAAATTCATTGTTGTAGCCCCTGTACAATCCTTAACCGGCTATGCCTCTATCCATCTGGTTAGATATTTTGTCGCGATGATGATATAGCACACACCAGTTTTCTTCCCTGGGGCTGAATTGGCCCAACAAAATCAATCACCCATTGTCCAAATGGCTGCAAAGATACTTGAGGATTTAGTGGAAACTCATCCCTCCGCGATGGTCTACCAGTTCTTTAACATGCATCACATGCCCTATAATATGCCTTGGAATATTTATGCAGCGTTGGCCACCATAGACCAGCACACAAAATCTTCTACACAGTTGCCTTTCCTACATAATGTCCTCTCACAACCCCCCCATGAGCTTTAGTGAGGATGCTATCTCTCTCAAAATCTGGCACATATTGTCGCAATATTTCGTTTACAATCATCTTTTACAGATGTCCTACAATCACTAAGAAGATTGTCATGCGCACTAATAGTTCCTTCTTTTGCTGACTTGTATACCCTTCTGGTGCCATCCCTGTAGTCAAAAAGTGGATAATATCTACAAAATGATTTTGTCACGTGCACCTTGAAGAGATGCGCATCTGGCAACCCTTCCTCCAAATTACTAGGCTACACTCCAATTTCGATTCACGACAGATGATCAGGTCCTGCATTTAACCTCCCTGGCTTCACAATTACCTCAATATCATACTCCTGGAATAATAGCAGCCATATGCCAATCTTCCCCCCCAACACAAGCTTATTGACCAGGTATTTCAAGGTAGAATGATCTGTGTACATTTTGAAATGTTTGCCCAATAGATAGTGCCTGAAATTTTGAAGTGTGAACACCATAGCCAACCCTTCATGCTCTGTTGTTGAGTAATTATTCTTGGCCTTCAATAATTTCCTCTTCGTGAAGGCTATAGGATGGTCCATTTCTCCCTCACCAACCTGTGTTAGCACTACACCCAACGCAATGTGCAAGGCATCAACATGTACATGAAATTCCTTTTCCCAATCAGGGAAGACCAAGATCGATGTGGTGACCATATTCTCTTTTAATACATCCAAATTGTGCTAACATTATTCATCCCAATAGAATGTAGCATCCTTCTTCAACAGTTTCTCCATGGGTGCAATAATCTGAGCATAAGCCTTGTTGAACTTCCTATAATATCTAGTATGTCCCAGTGTCGCGCGTAGCTACTTAACACTCCTTGGGGCCTCCAAATTTACTATCACTGCAATCTTTGTAGGGTCCACCATCAATCCTTGCTTGCATACCATGTGACCCAGAAAAATCCCAAAGGGAACCCAGAATAAGCACTTCTTTAGATTCAACATGATTTGGTACTTGTGACATGTACCCAACATCAAGCGCAAACTTGCTACATGGCACTTCACTAACCCAAACAATGTCCAGTCATCAAAGTATACTTCCAAGAACTTATGAATGAATTCCTTAAAAACTTCTATAACTACACGAGAGAATATCGCAGGCGCATTCTTGAGTCTAAAAGGCATCACAATATACTAGAAACAACACCATTCCATCACGAAGGTTGTTTTTCTCCTATCCTTTGGAGCGATCTTGATCTAATGGTACCCAAAAAATTCATCAGTGAACAAGTAGGCCTCCTACCCTCCAACATTTTCTAATACTTCAGCTATAAATGACGTCGGGAATGGGTCGTGGAAACAAGCATCATTAAGCTTCCTTAGATCTACGCAAATCCTTATTTCACCCTTCTGTTTCTTCTCCTGAACCACTATCGGGCTTACCCAATCAGATTCCTCCACAGGTTCTATGATGCCCGCCTCCAAAATCTTATCCAATTCCTGATGAACCTTTTCCTTGTATTTGGGATTAAGAGGATATGGCCTCTACTTAATAGGCTTGGCATCCGACTTCAGAGTAACCTTCATAATGCCCAAGTCGCCTATTATGCCATTCAAGTCTGAAAACTTGGTAGGAAAAATATCTTGGTATTCATGGAGTAACTCAACGACTTTATCCATAGTGGCATCGTCCCAATAATATCCAATATTTGCAAACTTTGGTTCTACTTCAGTACCAACATTGACTTGCTTTGTTTTCAACAGTGCGGTGATGTCCGAGTTCTCTATTTGCAGACCTTCGATTTCGTGATGCCCCTCTGCCTCTGCAACATTAATAAATCTTGGATCATCATCCTCCTTTTCCGCAGTGGCATTATAACATTCCAATGCATGGCGTAGCTGGGTGTTCCAATATGGTTGGACCCATTCCAGAGGTTATTGTGGTGTTCTGAAGATGACCGCTTTGATTTCCTACAACACTTCATCAATGCTTGCAAAGTCATCCTCAAAGGTGAAGGTCAATAAGAATCCTTCCTTCAATATATCCCACTCTGCGGTGCCATGGCGGAACTCTGTTCTAGTTACCAATTCATAGGAATTGTATCCAAAGTATGACAAAAGAGATGTACCCACTCCGGCTATAGCTTTGTTCCATAAGCTTTAGTCCATTTTTCGAGATGATCACGTGAATCATCCCTCCCATTGTATTTCTCAATCAATCGAGTGTTAGGGCGTCCAAATCGCAACCTCATCATCCTTATGTAATCTTGCCATCCATCAAAGTTATCCTTGTTAGGGGATTTTTGAGGTCTAAAATGGGCCTCCTAAGGAAATTATAAAATAATAGTGGAAATAATAAAATACGATTAGATTACATCATCAAATTTTAGAGGAAAAAAATGAAAAACTACCCTTTCAACTCGTATTTTCAACTTTTCTCCCTATTTGTTTACTCAAATTTTGAGCAGAAACACTCGTTTGATTCATAATTTGATTCATCATCCAGGGAGTACCATGTTGCATAATTGTGATAAACACTACTACATGAAAAATGATAAATACATGAAAAACATTATTGCAATGACATTTTTTCATGTATTTCTCATTTTTCATGTAGCAGGGCCCATTGAAAGTATGCAACATGGGTACTCCTTGGATAAGGAATTAAATTTTGCATCCAATGAGTACTCCCGCTTGAAATTTGAGTAAAACCTTAGGGAGATAAGTTGAAAATACGAGTTGAAAAAGTAGTTTTATTATTTTATTATTTTTAAACTTTTTACTTTTTTACTCCAAAAATGGTGAATCATCCCCCATGGTTTACATCGTCATCTTGAATCCTATTGGTTCTTATAAATTTTATTTTACTTGTACATTTTTCTTAGGAGGCCCATTTTAGACCTCAAAACTCCCTTAATGGTAGGTGTGGCTCACAGTGAAAAATCTAACGCTTCGAAGCAGTGATGCTTGGGGACTTCACACTCAAATGTATCCAAAAACTTATCCATGTCAGTTAACCCATCATGATAAGGTAATTTCCTTACCTACAATGAAACATAGTGCAGTGATTTAGCCGTCATGTTGCAACACAGTGTAGATACTTCATGTAGCCGACTCTGCCAATGCTCCAACTCCACCTAAATCAGAGGTGTAGGCACTTTCTTGGTCCCATGAAATTCATCCATCTACTGTCGGATTGATCCAGTCCTAGTCTTGCACTATTATTTTGTAGATTTGATCTAGTTCATCTTCACTTTCTTCATAGTCATGGATTGGTTTAGTGTAGCGCACACCTTCTGCAAGGTCCAAAGGCAATACAACCCACATCGACTTCCTTTCAAATGACATTGTCCTCTTCTTCAAGTTGATCACCCCATTCATGTCAATGGCCCAGTCAATTCCCAAGAGTGCAAGGTATGAGTTATTGTCATCCATGATCTATATCACTTCAAAGTCAACCATTGCGCTCACACCTTCGATATCAACTATGAATCTATACAATCGTCCCATAGGGATGATCTCTTGCTAATCAAAGACCACTGTAGTGTAGGTCTCCCCATTATTTCCCATGTGTTTTTTGGAAGAATGTTCACATCAGACCCCAGATCCAAGATGACCTAGCCCATCTCATAATCTCTTATCGGCACGGTGAGCCTCATCTCATGCCCTGTCCTTTCCTTATGTTTGCCAAATGTTCTAACTAGCGATGTCCATCAAGGGCATTCTCTTTTCTCGCGCACTTAGTTATTAGCTCCTGCAGACCATTCACAACTTTTCTATCACGTAGCAGTTTCATGCATGTCTACAAGAATTTGGTAAGGATATAGGGATCAACCTCTATAGACACACTGGTTTCTTACACTTTTTTCTGACTTCCTAAGGTGGATGCCTCAGTGAAGCTTTTCTTGGCCTACATAAATGTTTCCTTTGCACACTCCAGATCAAAACCAACCTCCTTTTCTAGGGCCTTGTGGACCCAATTGTCCTCTTCATGTTGTTTCTCCTTATCATCACGAGTAACTATTCCACTCCTCAGCACTATATTCATGCTATGATATTCCTCATGGGGATCATCTCTCATCATTTCTAAGTTTTGCATAGGTTGCTATGGTTGTGATTTCTTCTCCTGCATCTTAGCTATCAACACTGGGAATTCTTCTATAGTGAGGTCAAATTGGCTGCAGTATTGACATGATGGGCATGTCTAATCCTGACACTCCCATGTGTAGTGCCCTTGCATTCCACAGTTATAGAAAATAACCTGTCCGTGACCTCTACTAGGTCCTCCTTCTCTGTGGCCTCATCCACGAGCTCCTCCTATGACCTGATATGGAGGCCAAGCTTCTCCTTTCAACTGGTACGCAGACATTCTTTCAATCATCATTTCATAGCTGCGAAAATGGCGCTCATGATGGTTCACATATTTATAGAAGTCACATAACAACTGTTGTGGTGTCTAGATGAACTTTTGAAGCAAATGAGAATTATCCGTTGCATGTTTTCTAGCCACCTGACAAATAGCACACCATAGTGTAGCCCCCATTCTCAGCCCTAATGGGGCTTTTAGTTTTAGTGGAATGGGTCCTCCTCTTGTAATATAATTTGTAAGGACATGGAAGTAGTCTTTAACGTGCCCCTGGCTCTTGCACTTTAGACACCAGACTTCCACACACACCTTTGGTTCAGTCTCTTTCCCTTTCTCCAAGCTTTGCAATTCCAAGAAGAGGATCTGCAACAGGGAGTGAATGTGTTGTACACCCAAGGTTGCATCTTGAATGGGCATTGCATGCAACCTCATCATAATTTCCAGAGCTTATGCCTGAGTTCCTATATTTTGCTCTGACAGAGCAATCCTCAGGTGAGATAGAAGCGAAGATATAAACCATTCACGATGTTGAACATATGTGAGATGCATGTTAGCTTATTGAATCACACATTTCAACCTTTGATCTAATTCCTAAGGCATCTCATCAACACTCATCATGTTCTCCATGAATCCAACTACTGACTGTGAGTGGGACTTAGGTTTTCTAATCTCCTTGTTCAAAGCTGCCGTAGTATCTTTAAGCGATGCAAGAGGTTGATTAGAACAAAAATTAATATACCAAGTCAGCGTGTGATCCTGTAAAGAAGTAAGAAACTATGCCTTATTTATAGTATCGCTAGTAATCTATTGTGCGGTCCACACAACATTTGCAACAAACTAAAACTACATCCTCACTCTCGATGCCTTCGAAAATCATTAATTTTATTTTGTTCACCATGGCGAATGTTGGTGGTGGAGGTGGAGTGTGGGCGAAGGCATATGCAGTGGAGATGGAGGCAGAGTTGGAGTGGATGGGTGATGTATTTGAGGAAACCCCTAAGTGATTAGCTGAACAACGCTTCGTGGTGGAGTTCATTTTTCCCCTTCGTCATCACTCACAAGGGGTCCAATCAAAGGATTATACTCTAGTCCTGATCCTTCATGGTTTCTAAAGATTCATCCACTTTGCGTAGATCCGAACATCAAGGCAATGGCATCACTCATTTTTCGTACAACAACATTTTAATCCAAGTATTCAAAGATATTAAATACTTACTTCATGGTCCTTTGAAAAACCTCCCCTCCACTTTGTTGTAGTTGAATAAGGTATCAACTGCGAATTTTGTAACAAATCCTCATATAATTCAATCGAGCCAGTGATTGATAGCCCATCTGATCTTATCTTCAGAAGCTTCCAATCATCGCACTAGCTCCGGAGTCCACACTATTGGACTGTCAAGCTTCCACCTCCCTTGGTTGTCTGCCAACTTAGCTAACCACTCGTATAATTCGATTAGGAAAGTGCAAAAGAAATTTTTATGTATTTCCATATATGAATATCTATCAAACCACTACTCCTTTGACAAGCACAGATTCATGTTTTCCTGCACCGTAAATCTGTGAACCTTTCGATCCAATGACTTTTCAATTTCATTCTTGGTAGGATTCCAATGATGCGACATCACACATCTCCTTAAGTAGATCCTGGTCTTGGAAACAGAACCATTTGTTGGCTTAGGGGGTCCTAACCCAGGTTTAGAGTTAGTTGCGCCAACCAACAAAACCCTACACTACTGGCCCTTTCGGTAACAATCTATGTAGCACAGACTACAGTCTCACCTAACGCAGTATAGGAGGATGCTAGGACCAAGTTTCCACATCTAGAGATCATTGTGATTTCTTTTAGTGCCCTATATCTCCCTTTGAGAAAATCTATAAGCCCCTAGGGCTCGGTACTACAACTCTTCTTAAACGACCTTCGTACCTTCGCGAAGGTCCATTGTGGACCCTTAATAGTCTATTCATTCACTTACACACACTAGAAAACAACCCTACATTGGAGCTTGCAAAATCTACTTAAGTATTTAATAAACATAACATATTTTATCACAGTCTTCGTGAAAGTACTTAACATGCATTGTGTACATTTACTAAGACTTATTCAAGTGAATCACGCATCATTACATCAATATTTCATAAACACATTATCCATCCACAACATATATCATAAACATGAGTAAATGGAAATAAACAGATGTGCACAAGAATTATTCAATAATCTTCTTTATTGATCTTCAATTCAGGTTTACAAACTCAAAACCACCCTGCGCACTCAGCTGCAGGGGTTTGCGCACTCAATTGCAGACTCTAACTAGGCCTCTATGCACTCAGCTACAGATCCTTTCTCTCATGTCTGACCCACTTCTCTGTGCTACCACTCTAAGACTCCATCTGTTCTTATCCATAGATATGCCTTAGACTCTCTAAGACACACCTATTTATAGTCCTTTACATACAATCCCATGGTTTGTGGACCATGGGTGGATCTCAAAACCGACTCAAAATTTACATACACAGAGGGATAAAACGCTTTTGACTCCTAACCATCTATGTGGTCTGCATCCAAAAATTGTGGATAATTTACATCATTTACAAAAAATATGTCAATAGTTGGGTTATTTTAACCCCAAAACCGACCCAGGGTACACCATCCCAACACTATTCCAAGCCCATTCAATTTCAAAGTGTTGGGTTTCTTCAGGGAAATTCATCTCTACTTGTTTCATATCTTTCTCCTCTTCCAAAGTAGCCACATACTGTGAAATGCCAACATGTTGATAGAGTTGTCCATATGAAAGAGCATTATTTTGATCTTCATCCATGTGACCATTGTGGTCAGCGCACTCATCATTCAAACAAATGCTTCAAAAACAAGCCTCCTGTAAGAACGATGATTCACCTTAGATGGATCACTTCTTGGCAATGGACTTCAATAGCCAATAAGATATTTCAATCATATTTCAAAATCTCTTCTAAAGTATTAAAAATTCTTGCAGTTGAGTTTCCTTCATCTTCACACCTTGTATCTGACATGGGCGGAATTAATGGTTATCTACAAGATTCACAGATACATCAAGCTAGCCTAAGCCACAACCTAAACTTGTTGCCTGAGCCTACATCCAGATACAATCATACCCAAATTCAGAGTTGTAGCCAGAGACAAAGAATCCCCTAAGCATGCCTTTGGTTGGTTGTATTACTTAAACTAACACAAGTTGAGACATTCCTTTTTCTAGGTCAAAGGTCTCCCTTTTCAAAGAAATAGGGAAATTTCCTCTAGTAGAAGACTTCAACTTCTAGCCATATTACGAAGAGTTTTAGGAATTGTACTAAGTGTTCCAGTGTTGGTGGTCATCCTTAAAACAACATTGGTTGAGACCTAAAGTTCTCCCAGCTTATCCTTTCATTTTAGAGATCACATTCAACCTATTGTTGTCATGCATTATTGTATTTTTTCATTATATCTATCTTCTTGGACTTGTATATACCCATTCGGATTAATGGGGGGAATGTTGGAAACCTAATCCACTAATGGTAATGGTGTGGAAGTTGAACAATCATTGGATTCCAAGAGACCTTGGAATATGAATCCAACAATCATGTAAAATGTATAAATGTATATCATTGTGAATAATTAATGCAATTAACACTTATTCTTTCTTATCTTGTCTATGTTTGTGTTTAATAGAAAGGATGCCATGTCAACCACCATTAATCATGAGAAAGGGGATAATCACATGATTATGATTTCAAAAACTCTAGAATATTCTATATTGTAACTATGGTTAAGGTTGAGGTAGTCAAACCAAACAACTAGTAGGCTATTGGGTTGTGTTATAACAAGGCCACTTGGAGGAAAAGGGGTTCCATTCATTTCGAATGCATTTGTTCCATAGCTAAGCAAATATAACCCAAAGGGATAAGAGATACATAAAACATAGAGGATTTTTTGCACTATAATATCCATAGGGCATAAGACATACTTCTTTGTACTCGCATATATTTTATTTCAGAGAAAGAGAGTGGAGTGGCGTCACCTTCCAGTTGGGATTCTCTCCCGAAAGGGTTACCTAGGTAAAAACGTATGGTAAATGTGTTTGTGATATTTTATTTCATCATTCTATATTTTATGCATAATTTTAATTCTTATTCATATGTTATTAACAACAATCTACATATTTTTATATCTAAAGAGATATAAAACTATAATAGTGTATATTTTGGATTTTTTAAATATAATTTAATCAGGTTTGTTGTGACAAAATGTCTAGTAGAATATCCACCATAGTTTACAGATCATATTTGTATCCGAGGAGGCTTCTTTGGGTATATTATGGAAATTTGCAGGGGATCTAAAATGGTTGGGCAAAAATTTGTAAAACCCTGAGGATGAACCACATTAGATGGTTCAAATCGTCGACCAAATAATGAATGATGTGATTAATCCGAAAGGCGGTCTTAGAAACCCTAATCATGGCTCACAAATTTGTGAATAACCCACATGATTCTGTAGAAATGAGGTTTTCATGGATGGAACAAAAAGTCATGGATATAAATCCTAATGTAAATTTCCTCATGATGGCCCTGAGAAATAATATTGGGATAGTCAAAGAAGATGACAATTTTAATGCAAATGAAAAATTAGAAGGGGGATCAAGAGATTGGGAAGAAATAGAGGACCAACAAAAGAAAGAACCTGAAAAATACAATTTTAGTTTGAGTATTGTAAAACAATCACAATCCCTATTCAAAATGGAAGTGAAGGTTGATATAAAGTTATATCATGGTGAGATCAATGCTATAAAGCTAAATCACTAGTTGTAGTAACTGGAAGTGTTTTAGTTTCCATCACATTGAGGAAGAATAGAAGATTTAATTTTCACAACTGAAATTAGAGGGTGATGACCTAACTAGGTGGGAAATCCACACGAAGAACTTGAGGTTGGAGGGAGAGCCTCTAGTGACTAAATGACAGGACTATAAAACCCTCATTGTCATAGTTTTACCCTATTGCGTATGTAGAGGACTAGTGGATCTAGTGGCACTACTTCAGGAAAAAGTCAAGGCAAAGTATGTAGGAGTACACCACAAAGTTACGAAAGATGGTCATAATGTTGGGTATATCCCCAAAGAAACCATATGTACTCTTTAAGTATCTGGGGGGTCTACACTTCCATTTACAAAATAAAGTGATGTTTTTCAAGCCAAAATCAGTGGATGAGGATTGGGTACAGGCACAGTACCTATAGAACATAGGTCTAAAGAAAGCGTAATCAAGTGGATCGAAGAAAAAAGGAGAAACGTGGTGCTTCTAAGGAAGGAAATAATAAATATAAAGGGGGTAAGGATTAAAATACAGTAGCCATGACACATTAGTGAAAATATCCTAACGATCACTGGAACCACTACAACATTGACATCCATATAATGGAGAATTGTTAGAAGTTGCATCCAAAGTCTAACCTAGAGAAAAAAATAAAGACAATAAGGATAAGAATCTCATGGCCACGGATTCAAGAAACCAGATTGAAATTAGCTCATATGTGTATGAGAAGATCATTTATACATCAGTGCAAAATGAGGTGAATTTGAGTAGCCTTCAGCAGCTGGAAGAGAAAGAAATGACAAAACTCTTTCATATAAAGATATATGTCAAGAAGACCAAGATTGATTCTCTATTTGACTCAGAATCACAAACAAATATCATTATAGAAGAGCTTGTCAAGGATTTAGGGTTGGAAGTTTGTGATCATCTAAGACCATATCCACGGGGATGGGTAGATAAGGACATAGAGCCAAAGGTAACAAAACAATGCAAAATTATATTTGTTATTAGTGTTGATTTTATTGATGAAGTAGGACTAGATGTGGTTCCCCTTAAGGTATGTGGAGTCATGTTTGGGAGTCCCTACATGTACATGTGAGATATAATATTTATGGATAGAAGCAATTAGTATCAGCTCGTCAAGGATGGAAAATAGTTCACCATAAATGCACACAAAAGAAAGTTGAAAATTTCACTGGTAAGTGCCAACGAAGCCAAGAAATTGATTGGTTCCATCAAGAAGTATGTTTTATTGTTTTTAAGACAAAAGTAGTCTGTAGAAGAGTCAGTGAGAGGCAAGGCATCCTTAGAGGGGTGTATTGATAGATAAAAACATCAAATATAAGAGTTTCTATATTAATATAAGCATGTGTTGCAAGAGTTTCTATATTAATATAAGGATATGTTGCAAGAGCCTAAAGGGTTACCACCTAAGAGGGAAGTGGAGCATGAAATCCAGCTATTGTTGAACTCCCCATTTCCAAACATTGGGTTGTACAGGTAGTCTGTTATAGAAGCAAGTGAAGTGAATAAATAGTTCCATAAGCTACCAGAATAGGGTGTCATTCTATTTATTACATCACCATGTTTTTCACTCATCATCATTGTGCCAAAAAAGGATGGGACTTGGCAGATGTGTATTGATTACAAGGCATTGAACAAAACCCTACTCAAGAATAGGAACCCCCTACCCAATATAGATGATCTATTGGATTAGTTGCAACAAGAAAAATACTTCACCAAGCTGGACTTAAATTCTAGATATCATCAGGATTGAGTTAGATAATAAGATACCTCGAAGACCACCTTCAAAACCAAATAAGGTTTGTATTAGTGGTTAGTCAAGTCATTTTTCCTATTTAATTCACCAGATACATTTATGAGACTAATGAATGATATATTGCCCCCTTTTATAGATCCATTTGTTATTGTCTATTTCGATGATATACTCATACACAATGCTACGTGGGTGGAACATATCTCTCATTTGATGCAGCTGTTGGATACATTAAGGAAACACCAATTGTTGGTAAATCTTAGGAAGTGTGAGTTTTCACAACAAATTTTGGTGTATTTGGGGTATGTGATAGGTGAAGGAGAGCTAAAGATAGATCCTACCAAGGTGGAAGTCATTATGAAATGGCCGATGCCTACTAATGTTTCTAAGGTTAGGATTTTCATTGGGGAATTAGAGTACCTAAGGAAATTCATAGCCTCGTTTTCAGTGGTAGCATCACCTTTCCACACCATAACAAAAAGTGGCAAGATTTTCCAGTGGGGAAAGGGTCATTAGAGAGATTTTGAGGAGCTGAAGAACAATATTAGTCAAGCACTAGTTCTAGAAATACCAAACTTGTAGTAGCTCTTTTAAGTGGAGACATATGTGAGTGGGTATGCTATGGGCACAATGTTGATGCAATGAGAAAAGATAGTATGCTACCAAATTTTTTGATGGGACAAATCTTAACTACCCTACCTATGATAAGGAGCTCTAGGTTGTGGTGCAAGTTTTTAACAAGTGGATGCACTATTTGATGTGAAAGGAGACAATAATCCACACAGATAACTAGTTATTGTAGTACCTGCAGGCTGAAAGTAAGTTACAACAAGCCATGAATTACAAGTGGGTGGGGTTAATACATTAGTTTCATTTAGTGATCAAGTACAAGAAGAGAAACATAAACAAGTTGGTTTACATGCTTTCAAGGCCACCCACATCAAATATCACAACTTTGGGACTCTTATGCACATGGAGCCATTCACACATGATGCATAAAGAGAGGCATATTCAAAGGATGAGGACTTCAAGGAGGTGTTTCAATAGTTGCAGAGTGAGAATCACATGAACAAGGGTGACAACGCCATTGACTATCATCTCCAAGATAGGTTATTCTATAAGATAGATAAGTTATGTGATCCTAAAGGTGAGTGATTGTAGTTTATTAGAGAGGCTCACACCTCCAAGGTTGTGGGGAACTTTTGTGTTGGGAAGATTGTGGCCAAGTTGTAGAGGTATGTGTATTGGACTAAGATGCAAGAGAAGGCAGCTAGGTTCGTAAGAGGATGCATGCTTTTCTATACCACTAAGATTAGAAACAAAAAACATGGTCAATACTATCCCTTACATGTAACCATTTGTCCTTGGGAAAATATTTTGATGGAGTCTATGGGAGGTTTACCCACAACCAGCAAGGCACATGATTACATGTTTGTGGTAGTTGACAAGTTCAACAAGATGTGTGTTATGATGACCTATAAGAAGACCATTAGTGGGTAATAAGAAGTAAAATTGTTCTTTGGATAGGTCTTGGTGCACTTTTGGATACCAAGGGTCATCGTTTCATACAAGGATACAATATTTCTCAATGCATTCTATACTACATTGTGTAAGAATATGGACATGAAGTTGAAAATATCTACAACACTCCATCCACAGAAACATGGGAAGACATAAGTGGTCAACACAAATTTAGTGCAACTTTTGAGGGGATACAACCAGAAGCATCTGAAGACATGGAATGAAAATTTGGCATATGCACAACATTCTTACAACAGAGTAGTCCAAAGTTCTACTGGAAAGTACCCATTTGAAACTTGTTTTGGATATCTATCGCCTTCACCTTTGGACATTACATATGGGCAGCATGGAGGAGTGAGGGAATATCTTACAAGCGTCACCTTGAGGGTTGGAAAATCTATAGAAAATATTAGGAAGCTCTATATATAGGTACAAGAGACACTGCATAAGTCATATGAGAGATAAAAGGCCAAGCATAATCAATGTAGAACAAAGAAATTGTTCAAGGTGGGAGACAAAGTATGGCTATAGTTGAAAAATGAGAGGCTATAGGGCCCTGGTTATAAGATAAAGGCTTTTAGGTATGGTCCATTTGAGATACTATAAAAGGTGGGTGATAGTGCCTACCATCTCATTTTACCACCATACATGTGCATTTACTCAGTTGGGAATGTAGAGAATTTGAAACTCTACAAGCCTTCCATGGTAGATCAAGAAGAGGAGCATGTTATACCTTTTGTGGAGGATTTAGCACTAGATGCTCGGGAAGAATTGATAGAATATACAGTTTTGCAGAAGTATTCCATCACTACAAGACAATGGTAGCATTACCTTTAGCAGATTAGGTTGAAAGGAAAACTTGCAGGAAAAGCTAAATGGTACACCATAGAGAAGGTGGAGGAAACATTTCCGCAACTCATTCAATAGAAGCTTTTGGGCACCAAAATCCTTCCAAAATGTAGATGTGTCATTCATATTGGGTCATTATATTTTTTTAATCCATCTAGATAGTTTTAGACTAAAAAAGGTGGAGGAATAAGCTCTTAGGACCATTTCTACCAGAGAGACCTGTTTTGGAAAATTAGTGTCTAAAACCTTTTAGGAGAATTTTGAGGAATCAAATGATATTTTTGGGGTTAATTTTTTTCTCTGTAGCGTTTCACCTTATTTTCCTATTATACACACAAAGAGATTTCCAATGGCAAAATAATCACATCAATCAGAGTTTGTATTCAAAAGTTACGCTACTCAAAAGTTTTGTAGGTTTTAACCCCATATAGAAATTACCTACATATGAATTCTACAACACAGGAAATAAACAATGTGAGAGAATAACACATAAAACACATATACACAGAGAGTTTCCCCTAGATCCCAAAATCGAGACTACTAGCTTGATTTTTCATTATGTTCCTTTCAATGTTACAATACATATTTATACATGCTGAAGCATCCAATACCATGGATCAAAAATCATCGCATCCAAAACCATGTGTGAAAATCATGCACAAAGCTATAGTTACGTTTGGCCAACCTAATATAGGGTCCAAAAAAAAAATTTCTCGGGATGCTGCTTTGGACCTCGTAGAGGGGGGCTACTCGCCCCCCTCAAACCCCCTAGACAGGGGGTCGCCCCCCTTGTGACACCCCCGCTGCATAATCAACACAATGAAGAGGGGGATTCATCCCCTGTCTAACCCCCCGGTTCACTACGTGGTCTAGTTGTGGAAAGAATAACACAACCCAACATTCTCCCACTTGTTGTTTTCTTTCCACAGGGGGCCATAAGAGAGCTTCTTAGAGCTCATAGATTTTGTCAATGCATCTAAAATATTCTTCAAAGTGTCTACCTTTACCAGCAACACCTTTTTGTCTTCTATCATATCCCTCACAAAGTGATACTAAACATCAATGTGCTTTGTCTTTGAATGGTAAGCAGGGTTCTTTGCCAAGAAATTTACACTTTGGCTATCACAGTCTATCCTTATAGCTCCCTGTACTAACACCATACTTAAACACAATCTCTGCAGCCAAACTACTTCCTTGCTTGTATGAGTAACTGCCATGTATTCTGCCTCTGTTATTGATAATGCCACTACAGATTATTTCTTACTCATCCAACTGATTGCACCTCCAAAAAGGTTAAACACATACCCACTTGTAGATCTTCTCTGATCCATATCTCTAGCCCAGTCCATATCAACAAAGCCACGAATATCCAAAACTCTTTCCAATCCTGGTCTTCCTTGGTAGCACAAACTGTAATCACTAGTGCCACACAAATACTTGCAAAACCTGCTTAACTGTTGTCCAATGCTCCTTCCTTGGTTTTAACATAAACCTGCTCAATACTCCCACTGCATGTGCAATGTCTTTTCTAGTACAGAACATCGCATACATCAAGTTACCGACTGCACTTGCAGATGGAACATGAGACCTATCCTCTTCCTCTTCTTGTGTCTTGGGACACTATTCAACAAATAACTTTACACCTACAGGAATAGGAACCTTCACCAATTTACTATCCTGCATATTAAACCTCTACAATATTGTCTCGACATACTTCCTCTGCTTTAACCAGAGTTTCCTCTTTTCCCGATCTCTTTTAATTTCCATGCCCAAAATATAGTTTGTAGCACCAAGATCTTTCATGTAGAATTTGGAGGACAATTAGGTCTTCAAATCCTAGATAATTTCTTTGTCATTTCCAATCAGCAACATATCATCCACATACAAGACCAGATAAATAACATGGTCACCAATTAATTTAAAATACACATAGTGACCTGCTTTGCTTCTGGTGAAACCAATTCCTCATATAAATGTATCAAATTTCTGATACCACATCCTTGGTGACAGTTTTAACCCATACAGAGACTTCTTTAACTTGCATACCAGTTCTTTCTTACCCTTCACCGCAAAGCCTTCAGGTTGCTTCATGTAGATTTCCTCTTCCAAATCCCCATGAAGAAATGTTG
>APFE031152163.1:93278-113564 GCA_000404065.3 Pinus taeda
TACAATACATATTTATACATGCTGAAGCATCCAATACCATGGACCAAAAACCATCGCGTCCAAAACCATGTGCGAAAATCATGCACAAAACCATAGGTAGGTCCACCCAACCTAATAAAGGGCTAGTTGTGGAAAGAATAACACAACCCAACAAGTTTACCTTCTTTTTTTCACTACAATAGTTCAAGAGGATCCCACTTTAGCCCCATTATTCATGAAAAAGGGGCTAGCCACATGATTATGATTTAGAATACTCTAGAAGAGTCTATATTAAAACTTTAGTTAAGAGTTGAGATAGTCAAGTCTAACCACCAATAAGCTATTAGGTTGTGTTATAACTAGGCCTCTATGAGGAAAAGGGATTCCATTCTTTTCATGCACATTTGTTCCACAGCTAAGAAAAAATAACTAAGAGGGATAGGAGGTAGAGCACACATAGAGGATTTATGCATTGTAATAGCCATAGGTTGTAGGTCACACTTCTTTGTACTCATAGTCATTTTCTACTCAGAGAAAGAGCACGAAGTGGCCTCACTTTCTAGATGGGTTTTTCTCATGAAATGGTTTCCCAAGTCATATCATGTGTCAATTGTGTTCATGAGTTTTTATTTTGCTGTTCTCTATTTTTTACATAATTTTAATTCCCATACATATGCTATTAACAATATTCTACAGATCTATAAATCTAATGATATATAAAATTCTAATATTGTATATTTTGGAATTTTAGTATAATTTTATCATATATGTTGTGATGAAATGTCTAGTGGAATTTCCATGTATTTCCTCTACATATTTATGTGGAAGTTCTAACAACAAAAACAGGGTTAACAAAAGAATCTATTTCACCACACATTGTCGGAACTTCATCCTTCCACATCTAACACATTCACTTGCAATGTTTTGTAATAGAAAATTAAATTTCTTCTTGCAATACCTTGAAAACCTTTTACAGTTCAAATCCTTCTTACTTTAACGTAAACTTAGATAATTTTCCAATAGTTCAAGAAAGACATCACTCAAAGTATGTATGCAAAAATTATGCCTACTAGAAGTTAACCTTATGGTTTGACCAATATGGTTCAACAGGATATGATGTTGGACCCTGTTACTCAATCACGCTGGGCTAGTTATTAGGTGGATCAATTAACTTTTTTATTTAGAGAAACCAATCTGAATCACACATAAATTGTCAATCTAGGTTGGCCTTTTTGTTTCAAGGATATTCTATAAAGTATATATAGGAACAAATGGAAATTATCACTAATAAAATCTCAAAACTAATCATTCTAAATGTCACTCTCAATACTCAAAATACACTTGTTTTCACACTCCAAACCTTGCTCACATGTCGAAAACAAAAGACACATGTTGTAGAATAATTCACACTCTATCACACTATCACTCATTCAAAAAACAACACTCTTGGAAACCATTCAATACTCAAAGAATTGTTATAACGCCCATTCAATCAATTAAGCAAACCAAAGAATTGTAACAATAATCAAACAACCATCACACTTAGTGAAGGGACTAATCTAGGACCTATGTTGTTACATAATGATTGAGGCTAGGATCCACAACTATTTAATACATGAAAAATATTTGTGGAAGTAACAATAAATCACACATAACCTGCAACTAAGAGGAAATAAATATATAAATATTATACCTCTTCTAACTAGTGATCTCTGCTAAGAAGGAGGGCCCTTCCTTAGCAGGGTCTAGTGATTTACATAGCATGTAAGCTAATAAGGAAAGAGATACGAAGCCATGAATATTAAAGAGTTTCATTGATGGAAGTTGCAATATAGGAGTATGATGATGGTGCTCTTCCTCTTCTTGACCTAAAACTAGCCTCCACCTACTCTTTATCCATACATTTATACAAGAAAAAAGCAAGGGGAGAATTACAAATAATTCCCCCAAATCTGGATGTCAAAGTCATGGAGAGACTTACAAGATATTGTACTTGATTTTTTTTGTAAGATCACGGTTGGAAAAAAAATTGAGATCTAATTACATTGGATTAATTATCATAGAATCAACTTAGAATAGGCTGGATCTGTTTCAGTTGATAACTAGTTTCTTTGTTTGGGATGCAATTTGTCAACGATCACAACAAGAAAAGTGTGTTTGAAAGAACCAAACATAATGCCAAATCCACAAATTTTATGGAGAAAATGCTCATCTATCATCTAATTGGGGATGTTCTAAGAAAAACCCATATCGCATATTTTATAGATTCATTTTCATTTTTCTACAAATCACGTGTGAAGTTACTCACTTGATTCTTCATTACCTGAGATGATCGACCTCTAGATCATAAGATAGAGCCTAATGGTGTTTGCCTGGGTATGACTTGGATAACGTAAATCCATGTCAACATCCCTAGGAACAAAACCCATGTTCCATACTTTCTCTTGGACTTGTGTAAGTATGCCAACCTTGGAGGTTGTTATTGTTACTACATGGGAACCACTAAAAAAGCACTAGGAAATCCATCATCAACAAAACCAATAATAATCCTTTCTAATTCGTCAAAATAAAGGAAAATATCAATAATTAACTACTTCAATATTCATAAGATTAATGTGGCACATTCATGAAGAAACACAACAAAACAGGTGATAGACGAGCAAAGAAGTGTGATAAAATGACTAAAAATGGTTGTTTAGTATGGTAAAAAATAGGACAATTTGGAAGCCCAACACTAGCCGCATGAGGAATTTGAACAAGACTCTAGAAGTTCCAAAATTATTACTCTATTTGAGAGTTCAAGAGTCAAACCTTACCCATATTTTTCTATTAGGCTATGTTATATATTACATCACTCAGAGTTGAGGTTCTATTCTATCCTATTATACCTTGTCCCATAAAAGAGTAGAGCAACTAGGCATGGGAGTTAGAAATAATTATGAAAGGAGGGCGTTAGTTTTTTGTAGTATCTTGATAGGTCATAGTATTAAGAAATACCATAAGGATTGTGCTCTCCTTTGTATTTGAATTATTTCCATACCACAGAAAGGAGAGGAGAGGAGCCTCACCTTCCAATGGGTTTTTCTTCTGTAAGGGTTTACTAGAATAAATATTTGTGTTAATTATGGATTGTGTGTGATTTCGTTTGTTTTAATCTATTTTCCATGTTTTATCTACTCATATGCAAGAGTAGAAAATTAGTGATTGACAAATCTAGAATCTAAAGGAATTTAAGCTTCACAATATAGATTATAGTTTATTTTATCAAATTTGTTGTGATGAAATATTTGTGTTGAATATTTATGGCGATTTACAAATCAGAATTTTAAATGAAGGATCTTTTTTAGACATTGACATATGGAGGGATGATAGCAAAACTTTAATCTCTTGGATCAAATATACAAAGGAACTAATCAAGAGGTTCAACATGTGAGAATTTTATCCAATGTGCATTCCATTAGAGAAAATTGCTAAGTTATGCATTGATAATGATACAAAATAAGTAAGTGGTACTATCTATCAAAAACTAGTGTGAAGCATAAATTACTAGAGTGCAATAAGAGCTAAAGTCAACATACATAGTGAATTCATGGCTAAACCACACTACAACACCATAGTGATTTATTAGAAAGCGGCTAAGAGAGCCATTTGATATATATAAGGGACTATACATTTTTCCATTAAATATGCTAATCATTTTAGTGTTGACATATTATTTAGATTTTGATTAGAGAGGTGATTTCATGGAAGAAGGTCCACCACTATATATGCATTGTGTATAGGATTGAGATTGTTTCTTGGAGCAACAAGAAGTCGGAAATTGTTTCCTTGGCTTCAACTAAAGTTAAATATAAAGGAATGTGTAGCATTATGTGTGAAGCAATTTTTCTAAGGCATGTTCTTAGAGACATGGGAGAAAGGAAAGGAGAACCAACACTCATCAAAAGTAAAATAAAATATCAATCAAATTGGTAAAATCAAAGCTCAATAAAATTGGAAAAATCAAAGCTCAATCAAATTGGTCTTTTCATATGAGCAAGACCAAATATATAACATGTAAAGACAGCTTAAATATTGGAAAAAAATAATTTTTCCATTAAATGATAATATAAAATTAATGTCTAAAATAAATAATATATATGCTAATAGAATTAATGTGTTAAATAAATAATATCATGTTAGGATGTCATAAGAAATATAGGAGAAATATTGTTTAATTTTTTTTTAAAATTATCAAATGAATAGAACTCTCATATTCTTAATTCTCTGGTTGTTTCCAAATTCACATATTAAGAATTTGTAAAAGATGAGTTCCTTAAATTATTACCATTTCTCATTAATAAAAAAATATTACCACCATTTATTATCAATCACAAGAATGTAAGTGAGAGAGTTTCATTTATGCTCATGTGAGAAGTGCTACAGGTTCTTTTACATCTTTTGTTAACATGGACTCTAAGAAGAAGGTATATATTTTTGGATAAACTTTATATTGAATTAAGGCTAGTGTAGATATATCATGATTTTGGATTTATCAATGGATCATATTTTTTGACTATATCTCTTGACATGCAATTTCTTTTTAAAAGAGGTTTGCATATCAAGAGGTTTGATCACCTCAACGTTTAATAAATTGGGGCTATAGATAGATTTATATTAGTTATATATATAGACACACGTACACACATACCATGAATCAACTCCACTATTAGTGTGGAAATAATTACACATTTTATACGCACACAGACACACCAAGAATAAAATCCATGTTAAGTATGGAAGGAATTACACATTTTTATTTTGATCAACACACTAACAAAATATTTTAACCATATCAAGTTTTTTTTTCAATTGCTTGTATAATATACATAGTTGATTCTCAAGGTGGAATTTTGAAAGTTTTCCTTTGTAGTAGTACTCTGGAGCTTTCTTTTTGTTCATGAAGACTTCGCTTCTCCATTTCACGTTAGATGAACCTGAACCCCTAGATAGTGTTCTCTATGTCTTCATGATTATAATCGAGGCATTTCAACTAGGATTTATGTATTTATCCTTTAAGTTATGTACTAAAGGCTCTGCGGCGGGCATGTTGTTTATGAGGGAGGTGGAGAACCCTAGTTTTTTTATTGTCTATCTATTTGGGGGTATTTATGGTGGTCCTTGATGGCTCGCATAAACACTGGTTTATTCAAACGGAGGTTTTGGGGTTGGCCTTTTAGTTACCAAGGGTATATGTTTTAGTATGTATGCTACTTTTCATATTCTAGTGTGTTTCTACTATTTTTTTATTTATAGTCTTCACATTGTAGTTTTTCGTAGGTGTGCTATTTATTACCTGCTTGTGAAGGGAAGGGGTATTTACCTAGTCTATTTTTTCATCTAGTGGGCTTTTCCTTCTTTACCCAGTGCTATTGGTGATTTTGTGATAGGGTCATTTCTGTCCTAATATGGAATTTTTCCTGTGGGCACCATGGTCGACAATGATCAAGTGGACTATGACTCGGTGACTCCATTTCAAGGCTCCATCTTCTCGAGTCCTAAGGTTCTCACATATTGTGGGGAAAGTAGTAGGTGTCTTGCTGGGGGTATTGAAAATGGGTTTTCACCCTGTTCTAGCCATAACCACCACCCCATCAAAACTTGCATTGACAACAATTTTGAATGGGTCCCCTTTAGTCCCAGAGACTTTAACTTGTTGCCAAGCCAAATTTTTAGTTCTTAATGGTCAAGACCCCCCTTTTACCTAACCCCTCTTGAATGGTCCTCTCATCACCCTTCTTAACACTCCATTCATTTCCTATATCAGGACCTTTACAACCCAAATAAAAACCTCCTAAACATTTAAAAAGGAAATCCTCATAAATATGCATGAATCACCCCTTTTCACTTACCACAATCAACATTAAAATGCTTCAAATACATGGCCTCCAGACTTGATAGTTTTATTAACCAAAATGCACATATTTCAGGTCTGGAGCCCCATCACTCATCGCTATCAGTAAACCCAGGGCTTATGTGTATATAGTGCGCTACCATTTTCTGGACCCGATGGCTCTATTAACCACGATATGGATATATCGTGTCTGGAGTCGTATCGCAATATCGCAATCGACCCAGTCCAAAGCTTTTGTATAAGGTGCACCACTATTTAATTGACTCGCTGATTATTATGAACTGGAGCATATAGCATTTCAAGTCTAGCCTTATGGCCGAACATGGTTTTCCCATACATTCTTTTGTTTTTCAAAAAAAAATTGAAGTCTTGGTTTTCAAAGGAAAGCCTATTATTATGGACTCGATGACAGTATTAACACATATATATATACACGTCAAGTCCGAGACCATATTGCATATCACAATTGGTGGGGTCCCAGGGCTCATATATATATGGTGCTCCCCTATACTCTGAACGTGATGGTTTATTAACTGCAATATATATATGTTTCGGGTCCAAGACCCATCGCTTATCGTTATTAGTGGGGTTTGGGATCTATATATATGACGCACCATAACCACCCATACCCACCGATGATTATAAAGACGGGCATATAAATTTTCAAGTCCACCCAACGGCCAGACTCAGGGTTTCCCCATATATTCTAATGTTTTCGAAAAACATTGAAATTGGGGATTTTTAAAGGGAATCATATATTGCGGACCTGGCAAGGCTATTAAGTTCCATTTACATATATTTCAGGTCTGCCTACTCTGATCCTCCACCGTTGATCTACCCCTCGTGGATCCAACAATCCATGCAGATTTCGGGTGAACTAGTTTCTCGAGGAATACCTGCCCGAAAAGCAGTATCCTCTTTCCTCCTAGCTGCCACGTGTTGTTTGAAGAATGGAATCGGGGCCATCCTTGCAATATCAGTTACCACTTATGACCCTTTCTAAAATACCATCCAGTCCTGTGCTTTACAATGATTTTCAATCTAAATTGAGTTTTTCTTGTGGGACTTAATCTATGCATAAATTTAAAAATCAGGGGCTGATTCTTTCATGTGATGTAATAAATGTTCAATGGAGGAAAGACTTATGTTTTAAATAATTTCTGTTGTATTTTCTATAAGAATGACTAGTGCCTATTATTTCTGCAGGCAATGAGTAACGGATGCAGAAGCGGATCTGGAGAATCCTTATATGAGGATGTGTTTTGTTGAAAGAGATGACCTTTGGCATTCTCAGTCGATTTCTAGGTGTTTCTTGCATATTCCGAAAATCAAACTACCGCAGATCTCATCATGAAGAGATGACACATAGTCATCCTCTTCTAATCAACACCTACTCATTTCCCTAGGAAATGAAGCGTTCCAGTGACCGGAGACTCCTTCTACGTGTCAACAGTGACACTGATGGCTCTACCTCTCTGTACTCTAATCGGTATATTGAAAAGAACAGGGGAAGAAGAAAGGTCAGGGGGCCTGAGGCATAAATACTACCTCCAGATAGGAGAGAAGGGATTTTTGTTTGGAGAAAACAATTTTGATTTATTGTGAATAAAGAGGAATATTTGGTTCGAGAAGGAGCCTCTTGTTTCCAATTTGTTTCCCCTTTATCTGATATGTTTAGAATCAGTGTGTTGTTGTTGGCATGAAGGCAAATGTGATTTTCTTTGTGCTCATTGATAACTAACTACTCATGGTTATTCCTAGTTATTTGAATGTGATTCATTAGCATTAATAATTCATGGAAGGTTGTTGATTCCAAACTTGTTAAACATCAGTTGCAAGTATTATTTTTATGGAAAGGAATGTATATTCTTGTATAAGTAATGGCATTGTGATTAGGATTTAATACAACCTTGTTCTTAAGTGGACCAGTAATTGATTCATTTGGACTTGGGATTTATGTATGGTGTTTAACCTCCTTTTGTTTTTCTCCTGTGGGATAGATTAGGATAATTAGGACTAGATTAGAGTAGTTAGAAGTAGTGTATATAGGATTTAATACATAGTGGTTAGCTATTTTATTTTGTTGATTTAATTGAAGTCTTCATTCCAGAAGCAATCTCTCAACACCTATTATAGTTCATGGGGTCCCTTAAAACCCGTTGGAACTAGCCATCCCAAACGAAAGAAGGCCTAATTGGGGTTTGTGATCAGGTTAGTTCCCCATTGTTGGTATAGCGAAAATTCGCCATGTCAGCAAATTGGTGCTAGAAGGAGGGTCTGAACCGCCGTCCACAGCTTTTCAAGATTTCATCTATAAGTGCCACACATGGATTCAAAAAGATTAATACATGGATTGTGAAGGTCGAAAAGACCCTTCCTGTCATTTGGAAAAGCCCCATTTCGAAGAAGAGACACTGTGGGAGTATCTTGTCACTCAGGAACAACCAGTTAGAAGACTTACTTGGGCTTATGCTCGTTCCCTATCATAGCTCCCTATCTTTCAATATTTACCTCTAACAACAAAAAGAAAACCAAGGGTCTATCACATAAACGAAGAGACATCCGCAACCCCTTCTCTTGAAGATATTATGCTTGATTCTTTACAAAGTATCAAATCTCCTTCAGAAGAAATCCCTGAGGATTCCCCATTTGAAGGCAATTCCTAGCCTGATTTGGAAAATCCTAACAAAGAAACCCTCAACTAGAACATCCATATCCTTGATATGGCTAACATTCCTCAACTAGGTGGAAACCAACTCCCACTTCCTCTAGGAGCACTACCTCCTTGGCTTGCTCAAGATGACATGGCGATGCCAGGGCAAGAACATCACTTACCCAAGAATGTAGAAAAGTCACTGCCTAAATTTGACCCTGAGCGGGGAGACCACTAAAAACCATATCAATTCATTCTTCCTAGCCATGTGCATGTTGGGGGTAGCTGATGAAGATATAGTTTGTCACCTATTCCCTTGTACCATGATTGGTGTGGCTTCCACATGGTACTTTAGCTTGAGAGTAGGATCAATCACTTCGTGGGCTGCCTTTCAATAAGCCATTTTAAACAAGTATGGTGATGAAAAAACCACTGTTGCCTTAGTTCTAGAACTATCCCGTTTGAAACTGGAAACCAAAGAAAAGGTCAAGGATTTTAACATTTGGTTCAAACCCTTGTTCAATAGAATCCCAACCACCGCTAGACCTACTGAGGAGGTGCTCATGGAATTCTACATCATTTCTCCCCCTGTCCCTACTACGATGTGCGTTAGAGGAGTAATGCACAAACCTTACAAGGTGCTATCGATAAAGCAGTAAATGTTGAGAATGAAATGCTCAGTCTCACAGCATGCCACCCTAAAACCAGAGAAAAGAAAGCCTCTCAAGCATCGAAGAAGAATAATGGGAGTGATAACAAGGGGGCTAAAACCAAAGAAAAGGATACCACTAATGTAGAAGGTCTGCATTAGATCATTAAGAAGTTGACAAATATAGTCATCAATATGAAAAGGAATTCTGGAGAGTACAAGCGAGAGTGTAGGAGAGTAAAACAACATAAAACCTTTCAAACCTTTCTATCGTAAGAAGGTAAAAGGTGGCCATGGTCCACTTGCATTGCCTACTCTACCCAATGAAGGGAATTTAAATACAGAAGAGCTAGCTCTAATCGGATCACTCCTTAACCAAGAAGAACCTAGAGTGGAGCTAGAGCTAGAACAAGAAGATGAGGAAGAATACCAAGAAGAGGAGCCCTTGGAAGAAGAATCTCAAATCAATGTATTGTGGGATTTCTATGCAAATGAGAACGATGATGACCTAGGAGATAGTATGGTAGAGATCCACAATAATGAAATCCACATACGAAGCAAGGGGTCGCTTATGGGTGCGATGAAGCTTGTAGATTAGACCAAGAAAGATGTCTGCCCTGTGAAGGCACCCACTCCCAAAGTCCCCGTTGAGAAGGGTAGATCTAGTGGTCAGTCCAAGAATACCCCAGTAGCAAACCATCCAGAGAAAGAAAATGCATCTCCTGCAGCAATAAAGGTGACTCAAAATGGTAAGCTCCCTCCTGAGAATGGTAAAACCAGTATGTTTGCTCTACCCTATCCTATTTATAACATTGATTACAATATTGTGGATGATCTTAAGAAATCTAGGGCTAATATGACAGAATTTGATTTGCTGAAATTAAGGCAGCAAAGCGATTTGCTCTTAAAAGCTATGAACGAGTGGAAGTACAAAACTCCCACCACCCCGAGCAGCCAAACCCAAAAGTCAATCTCTAGACTTGTTAGTACTCCCAGCATAGCCCAAAATCTAGCAGCCATGGAAGCTATCTTATCAAAATTGAATCGAAACCACCAATATGTTAGTGCAGCCATGATAGGGAGGAAATCTAAATCCATGACTCCACCCATCCTGACCACATCTGAAGTCCTCAACATGAACATACACAATTGCTTGGTAGATTCTGGTGCCTCGTCCATTATGATGCCTTATGTTGTTGCCAAAATACTGCATGTGATACCTGAGAAATCTGGGACTCGAATTATGTAATTAGAGAGGACAAATGTGAAAGTAATTGGGGAATTGAAAGATGTGTTGATTTGGATGGCTGCTAACCATAGTACACACAAGTCATTGATATAGTGGTAGTCGATATACTCAAGGCTTATGGAATGCTGCTTAGTAGGGATTGGTCAGCAAAACTCAATGGATATTTCTCAACTGATTGGTCCCATCTCTTGCTGCCTCAAAAGGGAAAAGGCAATATGCTGAGATTTGATCGAGAAAGATACATTAAGTATGTAGTAATGGAACTAAATGGTCCCAATCAACCTATAATGTTTACCAACTCCATCCTTGGGAACTATAGTTTCAATGATTATGCTACAAACACCTGTTTTGGAGAATTCCATGCAGAAATAGTTGAAGAAACTTTGACATACATATAGTTGGAAACTCCCTCCCATAATCCAATTGATGAACTATCCTGTATTATAGTAGATGATAGGACTAATTTTGTAGATATCAGTTCAATTGATGTAACATTAGATTCTTTATTTTGGACACTCTATTTTGATGGCTCTAACTGCCTTGAAGGTGCAAGTGATGGGAGCATTCTTATTGACCCACAAGGGAACCAACATTTGATGGCCAGCCAGTTGGAGTTTGCATGCACAACAGAATATGAAGGCTTGCTACAAGGCCTAAAGAAAGCCATTGATATGAAGGTGAAGAATCTTAAAGTCTTTGGTGACTCACAGATAATTGTGGATCAGGTAAGGAAGAGGATACACTACAATTCGCCACACCTAGTAAGGTACCAGCATGAGGTATGGGGCTTAATTGACAATTTTGATTATTTTAATATCACACACATATCTCGAGGGAAAAACCAAGATTCCAATCTGATGGCTAGTATGGCTGTTAAACTTTGGCCTAATTTTACAATGAAGAAGAATAAATGTTATGTTGAATTGATTTTCAAACCATCCATGCCTGATAACATCTCAAACTGGTAGGTGTTCGAAGATGAAGAGCAAATCCTTGAGTTCCTACACTGCAAGAAGACATTCAAGAATGTAGTCATCGATGAAGAAGAACATGACAGGCTTATGAATGAGAGAGAAGGTGAGGAAAAGGATCATTTCAATACAATCCCCAAGTCAATTGTCAAGATGGAGGACTTGTATGACTTGTATGATAAATTCAAGAAGCCAACTAATTGCAAAACACATAGCTCATCCATGAAGTACGAATCAGTCAATCTTGGGATGAAAGAAGTCCCAAAAACTATTAATTTCGGCTTGGGGTGCTCTCCACAAGAAAAGGTTGCATTTGTCAAGCTATTTAAATAATACAAGGACGTCTTTGCATGGACATATGGAGACCTAAAAACCTTTGATACTAGTGTTATGCTGCATGTGATTCCTTTAGAAAAGGAGGCTAAGCCCTACCAACAAAAGCTGCGTAAGATGCATCCAAGCCTAGAACCATTGGTGAAGAAAGAATTAAACAAAATGTTGGATGCTAAAATCATTTTTCCTGTCAGACACACATGATGGGTGGCCAATCTTGTGCCAATAAGGAAGAAAAATGGAGATATCAGGCTATGTATCAATTTCAGAAACCTAAACAAAGCATCAAAAAAGGATAACTATCCTATCCCCTCTATGGAACACATCCTTCAGTGCGTTTCTGGGTTTGAAATGTTGTCCCTATTAGATAGGTTTTCAAGATATAATCAAGTATTGGTATCTCATGGGGATCAGCTGAAGACAACATTCAACTCTAAATGGGGCACCTACACATATCGTAAAATGCCTTTTGAACTTATTAACGCAAGCGCCACATTCCAGAGAGCTATGGAAATAGCTTTCTGAGGGTTGATTAACAGATCAGTAGTGGTTTACATGGATGACATTGTTGTGTATTCATATAACAGAAGGGATCATATTTATCACCTAAGACAAATTTTCGAGAGATGCAGAAGGTATGGAATATCATTGAATCCAAAAAAGAGCATCTTTGTAGTCATAGAAGGGAAACTATTGGGTCATATCCTCTCTAAATAAGGGATTGTTATTGATCCTGAAAGAATAGAGACCATCATGAGAATACAACCCCTTGTAAATAAGAAGGCCATGCAATCCTTCTTTGGGAAGATCAATTTTGTTAGAAAATTTGTCTTGGGTTTCGCAAAAATAGTGCGCCCCATGCAGCTAATGATGAAGAAAGACATTGTGTATAAATGGAGTGATGAAGCTAAGAAAGCATTTTGGTGAATCAAGGAAGCCATCATTGAAGATCCTACATTCGTCAACCCTGATTTCAGCAAGGGATTCTTCTTGCACACTTTTGCTTTTGATGTTTCATATGCTGCAATACTCACTCAGAAAAATAATGAAGGCAACGAAGTCCCTATTTCTTATATGAGCTCTAATCTCCAAGGGGCAAAACTCAACTACCCAAACGTGGAGAAATAGGGATTTTCAGTTTTCAAGGCTGTAAAACATTTTTTCCCTTATTTACTAAAGGCCAGGACTAAAGTAATCGTTCCCCATCCTGCTGTAAGAGCCCTCTTCGTGCAGAAGGAAATGGGTGAATGAAGATGGAATTGGATAACCAACCTTCAAGAGTTTTACCTCTAGATTAAGCCGACGCAGGTAGTTTGAGGGAAGGGACTTTGTACACTAGCAACATAAGCCTTAGCAGATAAAGAAGGAGCATCCGAAGAACCAGAAACGCAAAGCGTGCAATATGCACAAATGGAATTTAGGGAGGATCCCCTGTGGATTAACAAAGCCCTAATGTATGAGAGAGAAACGTTGGAAGCCCTTTTGGACCCTGAGTCATGTTACTACAGCATATGCTTCTATCTGATACAAGGATCATGTCCTGAACACATGGATGCATCACAAAGGAGAGCACTCAGATTGAAATCCAACCAATATCATTTGGCCAATAACATATTATACAAAAAAAATTATGATGGAATCTGGCTGAGATGTTTGGAAAAAGATGATGCCGACCATGACTTGAAAGAATACATGATGGCTCAATAGGTGGTCACTATGGCGGAGAGACCATTACTCACAAAATACTAAGAGCCAAATATTATTGGCCGAGAGTTTTCAAAGACTCGCATGCCTATGCTCACAAATGCAGGGTGTGTCAAACCATCGTAGGACGAGAAAGAAAGCCTGCTGTCCCCCTCAGGCCCGTTATGGTTTGTCGCCCATTCCAGCAACGGGGCCTAGATGTCATAGGTGAGATCACCCCAAACTCTTCGTAGCAGCATATGTATACACTCACAGTGATTGACTACTTCAATAGATGGACCGAAGCCATCCCACTTAGGAAGGTAAACAAAGAAAAGGTAATATCATTTATTGAGAAATTCATTATCAACAAGTATGGCATCCCTGACGCTCTTGTATTTGATAATGCTTCTTACTTTTCATCACCGGAATTGATTGAGTTTGCTATTGATAAATCAATCCACATGAGGTATTCATCAAAATATTACCCCCAAGGAAACAGAGTTACAGAGTCTTCCAATAAAAACCTTATCTGCATAATTCACAAGTCTATCACTGACAACTAGAGGAACTGGCACAACACCCTAAGAAATTCCCTTTGGGCTGATAGGGTCACCCCAAAAGTGGCCTTAGGAAACTCCCCATACTTCCTCGTCTATGGAAAAGAAGTCATCCTACCTCCCAACATTACCCTTCCCTCTTTACAGCTCTCCCAAGCTTCAAGAGGAACCCCTTTAGCCTTAATCCAAGAAAGGATCAACCAATTGGTGAAGTTGGAAGAATTCAAAGAGAAACCCATAAGTAAATTCAAAAATCACCAAATGATTGTGAGAAAGATGGTTTGATCATCCTCTGACAGGAGATAAAGACTTCCAAATAGGAGAGCTAATCCTAAAATGGGACAAGTTGAGTGAGCCAAAGGGTAAACACACAAAATTACAACACTTATGGTTGGGCCCATTCCAAGTTGAGAAGAATATTGGTCAAGGAACTTGGAGATTGAAAACTTTACGGGGAGAAACTGAAAAAATCCTTGTTTATGACCAACATCTTAAGAGATACTTCCAATAGCTACCAGATGGTGGTTTCCTGAGTAGGTTAGAATTCATTTTATTTTTGCAATTAGTTTAGTTGCATTTCTATCTTTTTATTTTCTTTTCTGCAGAGTTTATTTTCCTGTTGTTTTGAATAACAGTCCCTTTCAGCCAACCGATTTCGGCCCTCCCATCTTATTCTTACCTTTCTCAGATTTTCCCTCATTCACCACCTTCATCCTTTCCCTTCCTCATTAACCTGCTGATGATTCTACTATTTCTAAATCCATCATTTCCTTGCAAATCAAACAAATTTTCAATAAGCCCATGAGAACTTGAAAACCAGTGGTGGAATGCAAACTGAAACCAATCATTGGCATCTGTTGGGAACTATGTGAGATATTTTGATAACTTGTATATCTGGAGCATGTAGGGGCATCCTTATAAAACAAAAAATGTGTAACTATAGCTGGACTAACATCGAGGAATGCTGCATTTTAAAATCTCACTCAGACCTAGCCTATTCTTGCTTGTAAGGTTTGCAGTCATTCTCCATTGGTCCCATCCACCACACTAAGCTTCCCAATACCTATCATCTACAAATAAAACTCCTCTCATGGGCTAAACTCACTGTCATATACCTGTGGCAAATCCAATTGTGCTCTAGTCCTTGTGCCTGAAACTGGAAGAACTTATCTAAAAAGAAAATGAAATGTCAGGTCCTTGTGTCAACCTGGAAGGACAGGTTGTTTGGAAAGCCGGTTAGAGTAGGGACTATTGCTAGGCTCAGAGTACAAGTTGATACAGCAAGCCCAACCTTGCTTAAGTGGTTTAAGAATAAGGCAAGATCCATGAATGCGCCCCATTCAATCATATGAAAATACAACACTGAAATTATTATATAAAGTGCAGGCAAACATATTTATATCAAGTTTGATGAACAATAAAGAGCTGAGGTACACACCTAAACAGGTATGGACAGACCAATGATGGCCCCAAAAGGATTTTTGAAAGTGGGAAATAGGTAAAGGGAGGTCAATAAACCCCACAACACTGCCATTGGAGAATGCCTGTCAAAATCCTATCAGTAAGTAAAAGCTATTTGTCTCTATCCCACTTGAAGTTATTAATGTTGAAGTGGAACCCATGCTTGTCCATCTATATAGTATACATTTCAAGTTTATCCTAACACCCTGATGTTCTATTGATCCCATGTTTATTTGGAAACATAGATAACTAGTTCGCCCAGCAGTTCGCCATTTGTTGTGGCCACAACAACCACCCCATAAAAACTTTCCTTGACAACAATTTTGAATGGCTCCCCTTTAGTCTCAAAGACTTTAACTTGTTTTCGAGCCAAATGTTTAGTTCTTAATGGTCAAGACCTGCCTTTTACCTAACCCCTGTTGCACGGTCCTCTCATCACCCTTCTTAACCCTCCATTCATTTCTTTTATCGGTACCTTTCCAACCCAAATAAAAACCTCCTATCATACCTTACTCCTTATAACCATTTACAAAGGAAATCCTCATAAATATGCATGAATCACCCCTTTTCACTTACAACAATCAACATTAAAATGCATCGAATACATGGCTTCTGGACCCAACAATTTTATTAACCGAAATGCACATATTTCGGGTCTGGAGCCCCTTCGCATATCGTTATCGGGAGGCCTAGGGCTTATGTGTATATAACGCGCTACCACATTCTGGACATATATATATATATATATATACATATATATATATATATATATATATATATATATATATATCTATATAAGGTCCAGAGCCATATCACAATATCACAATTGGCCCGGTCCAAAGCTTTTGTATAAGGCGCACCACTATTTACCAGACTTGCTGATTATTATGAATTGGAGCATATGGCATTTCAAGTTCGACCTTATTGCCGGACATGGTTTACCCATACATTCTTTTGTTTTCCAAAAAAAACATTGAAGTCTTGGTTTTAAAAGGCAAGCCTATTATTATGGACCTGCCGGCGGTATTAGCACATATATATATGCACATCGAGTCTAGGACCATATCACATATCGCAATCGGTGGGGTCCCGGGGCTCATATATATATGGCGCTCCCCTATACTCTAGACCCGATGGTTTATTAACTGCAATATATATATGTTTCGGGTATGGGACTCATCACTTATCGCTATCGGCGGGGTCCGAGATCTATATATATGGCACACCATAACCACCCGAACCCATCGATGATTATAAAGGCGGTCATATAAATTTTCAAGTCCGTCCCAATGGTAGGACTTAAGGTTTCCCCGTATATTCTTATGTTTTCGAAAAACATTGAAATTGGGGCTTTTCAAAGGGAATCATATATTGTGGACCCGACAGGGCTATTAAGTTCCATTTTCATATATTTCAGGTCCACCTACTCCAATCCTCCACCGTTGATCTACCCCTCGTGGATCCAACGGTCCACGCAGATTTTGGGTGAACTAGTTTCTCGAGGAATACCTGCCCGAAAAGTGGTATCCTCTTTCCTTCTAGCTGCCACGTGCCGTTTGAAGAATGGAATAAAGGTCATCCTCGCAATACGAGTTACCACTTATGACCCTTCCGAAATACCATCCGGTCCTGTGTTTTACGGTGATTTTCAATATAAACTGAGTTTTGCTTGTGGGACTTAATCTATGCATAAATTTAAAAATCAGGGGCCGATTCTTTCACGTGATGTAATAAACATTCAATAGGGTTAAGACTTATGTTTTAAAACATTTCTATTGTATTTTTTTATAAACATGATTGGTGTCTATTATTTCTGCAGGCAAGGAGTAATGGATGCATAAGCGGATCCAGAGAATCCTTATATGCGGATGTGTTCTATTGAAAGAGCCAACCTTTGACATTCTCAATTGATTTCCAGGTGTTGCTTGCATATTCCGAAAATGAAACTGACACAGATCTCATCATGAAGAGATGACACATGGTCATCCTCTTCTACTCAACACCTACTCATTTCCCCAGGAAATGAAGCATTCCAGTGACTAGAGACTCCTTCTACGTGTCAGCGGTGACAATGATGGCTCTACCTTTGTGTACTCTTATCAGTATATTGAAAAGAATAGGGGAAGACGAAAGGTCAGGGGGCCTGAGGCATAAATACTACCTCCAGATAGGAGAGAAGGGATTTTTTTTTGGAGAAAACAATTTTGATTTATTGTGAATAAAGAGGAATGTTTGGTTCGAGAAGGAGCCTGTTGTTTCCAATTTTCTTCCCCTTTATTTGATATGTTTAGAATCAGTGTGTTGTTGCTGGTATTAAGGAAAATGTGATTTTATTTATGCAAATTGATAACTAACTACTCATGGTTATTCCTGGTTATTCTTGGTTATTTGAATGTGATTGAATAACATTAATAATTCATGGAAGGTTGTTGATTCCAGACTTGTTATACATCAGTTGCAAGTGTTATTTGTATGGAAAGGAATGAATATTCTTGTATAAGTAATGGCATTGTGATTAGGATTTAATATAGCCTTTTTCTCAAGTGGACTAGTAATTGATTCAATTGGACTTGGGATTTATGTATGGTGTTTAATCTCCTTTTGTTTTGCTCCTGCAGGATAGATTTGGATAACTAGGACTAGATTAGAGTAGTTAGAAGTAGTGTATATAGGATTTAATACATAGTGGTTAGCTGTTTTACTTTTTTGATTTAATTGAAGTCTTCTTCCCAGAAGCAATCTCTCAACACCTATTACAATTCATGGGGTCCCTTAAAACCTGTTGGAACTAGCCATCCCAAACGAAAGCAGGCCTAATTGGGGTCTGTGATTTGGCTAGTTCCCCATTGTTGGTATAGCGAAAATTTGTCATGTCAACACACCCCAATGTGGTTTGGCATGGAAATAATATCATTTGTCGATTGGGGTTCCATTATCTACTTCAGGTTGTTTACTCTTCATTTATTTATACATTTCCCAAGTAAACTTCTTTGTTCCAACCACTTATTTGGGTGGCTTATCAAGTGGTTTTTCAACTCCAATTAAACCCTCTATGGATTTAAGGTTTCTAGTATTCTTTGGCTATTTTATGGCCATTTGTTTAGATTAGGGGACCCCCTTACCATCATAAAGCGGTGGTTTCAATTCTCTTTTAGCTTGTTCTTCTAGTGGTGGTTTACTAGGGGCTACGAAGGAATTTTACAACGCGTCAATTAATATTGCGCACCGACAAGAGGATAGAGGCATTTCATCATCAAACCCACACTCTTGGGTAGAGGATTTTCTAGTTGAGAACGAGTCATGCTAGCTGGCATGTGAAGCAGATGTTGAATGCCCAAACATTCAAAATACTAGGATTTGTAAGGATTTTAGTGATAAGTGAAAAAAATTAGGGTCTTGAAATGCGAAGCAATCCCGACCCCATACAATTTATGTCTAGGAACAATGTTGAAATTTCCAAAGTTGAGGACCTTAAAGAAAAATCCTTAGTTAGAGTTGCACATTGTCACAAATTCAATGATGATACCGGCATTACTTAGCATGACTAGATAATCGATGCTAGGGTTTCCGAAAGTCTGGTTATTTATATGTTGGTGTTTAAACTCATATTCATAAACTCATGAGGTTGGTTATCAAGTTGTAAAAATATTATGGTCTATCGATGCTACTCCTATTATTTTCAAATTCTAAGTACCCACATTCGATGCAATTTGGGAACGGTGTGATGTGGTTTCCTCTTAGGTCTAGTTGTCGAGGTTGCCTACTCATATTTGAAATTCTCAAAGTTTTTATAACCTAGGGAACAATATTGGATGTTTCCTTGAAGCATATTACTCTTTCAAGGAGTCAAGGGATATGTCAATCACTCGTGTCTAGGTTAGATTGGACATGCATAATAAATTACATGAGCCAATTAACATTGGCTTTGATGGGGATCATATTAAACTCTTGGACTATTAAGGGTTTCCTTTTCATTTCAGAAGGTACCATAAATATGGCCATTTAGTTTAAATTTGTAAGCCTCCGTTTTGGTAGAGCGGGGCTCAACCGTAGCTTCTAAAAAGCAGTGAATGGTTGAAAAGTTGGATTATGTTGGGGATAGTAAGTAAGAGGAGGTTTTGGTGGGTGACCCACAGGTCTCTTTGGGCTCAGTGGCTCCTAGTGACATGTATATTAATCCCATGGTTTCAGAATAGGCAATATCATAGGTGGCCACTTCTTCTTCTGAATATGTATCGATGACACTGTTTGGTCAATTTAGTGTGATCTAAATTGCTATTTAAAATGTCAACCCGGGGTTCGTAGACTGACGAAGTGAAGTGTACTATATGTACTACATAACCATTTCCTTAGGCTTTTGTCGTTTTAAGATTTTTAGTTTGTTTTTAGATTTATTTTTCCTTAATGTGTGATAGTGAGAATGAAAGTGAAGTATGGAGTGTGGACGGTGATGGTTTCTAAAGTTGAAAGTGCTCAAAAGAAAGCTTTACAATAACTAAAATGAAATCAATTCTTAAGTGAAAACAAATGCATCAAATAGTGAACTAATGACAATGGCCCAGTATCCTTGCTGCTGAAAATGAAAAGAAAGCAAAAACTTGAAAAACAACTCAAAGTTAAAGCAAAGTAGCTAATTCACACTATAACTTTTCAGATCCTTTGCCCTTTGGCTCAATCTACCTGATGGGAAGTAATCATAAACAAGTTAAGCAATATGATATCTAACTGTTCAAGAAAGTAAATTGCATCAAAGAAACTAATCACACTACTTGAATTATTCAAATCCTTTACCCTTCAGCTCAATCTACCTTGGGGAAGTAATCATGAACATGTCAAGCAATATGATATCTAAATG
>APFE031152163.1:145296-161877 GCA_000404065.3 Pinus taeda
CCTGAAGTAGTCACAGAAACAAGAACTCGACAATTACGAAATTGATCAATTTTAGAGTATCTCATCAAGTGGAAGAACTTATCGATTGAAGATTCCACATGGAAGGATGAGAATTTTATACATAAGCATCCAAAACTACTCAAGCGTTGAGGACAACAATTTTTTGAAGGAGAAGGGCATGTTAGGTCCCTATAATAGTAGTGATTTCCCCATTACTATTTTCATTGTAGCCCTTATTTTTATTGTTGTGCCCCTATTGTCCCCATATTGTTATTATTGTGCCCCATAGAAGCCCACTATTGTTATTTTTGTGCCCTTATATTATTATTGTTATGTTGACTTTGATTTTGACCCCTTAGACCCCTATCTATAGAAATGAGGATAATTTTCTATTCATGATTTTTCCATCCAGGAAAATATTACTTTTTCACTTTTCAAGGTTTCCCCCCACTGCAAGGACACTTGGGAAATCTACTGTGAGAAGAAGAATGAAGGTACACTTGCACTATTTCCAACCACACCCACTTGGATTTCATTCCGGAATGCCATCAAGGAGCAATGCAACCCTGTTAGGAGATATGAGGATAAATACATAACGTGGACCATGCTGTGGCAGGGAAGGGACCAAGATGTGCCAGAGTTTACCAATGTTTTTCATAACGTTTGCACTAAGTTGGTTATCAAGGATTTTGAGTGACATTTTGTACTCAAGTACCATGACTATATATACAAGTACATCAAAGATGAGATGGAGTTCCTAGAAATCTCCTCGCTTGGCACGACGTACTGGTACTCTGTTAAGATTGAGAAGAAGTTTAAACACAAAAAGAGAGACTTTGGATATGTGAATCTGAGGCAAGGGAAATGGGCCCCAAAATTGAAGAGCAAAGGACAGAGCCAAGGCAGGTGACCTAGATAACCCTTTGAAGCCGCAAGAAAAGAAAAACACCACGAAGACAAAGAAGGACATGAGAAAGTGGTTTGAGTTCCATAAGAGCTCCACTCACAACACAAGTGAGTGTCGAGCCAAGCAGTCACTAGTGGCTGAGATGAAAGCTTCCGAATCAGGCACATGTTCTGACTCTTAGTTAGAACCTGACAGGGGGAATGACAAAGGGAAGCATCTCATTGACATGGAGTCTAGTGCCACCATGGCCACGACCAAGATCCAAAATATTGATCTTGAAGATCTAGAGGAGGGGGACCGCCTATTCCACTCACAGATGTGGGCGGAGGGTTCTCCGTTGCAGTTCATTGTCGATGGTGGGAGCAAAAGAACCTCATTTTAGCAAAGGTGATGAAGTGGATGGGCCTACTGACTATAGAAAATCCATAATTGTACACCATCGGGTGGCTTCACCAAGGATGAGATCTTTGTGTCAGCTAGTAGTGCTGCCTACAACATCAAACCCTTCATAGATGAGGTACTGTGTGATGTTTTTCCTCTTGAAGTTTGTGATGTATTATTACGGAAACCATATTTATGGAAGTAACATGTTGTACATGAGTCTAGACCTCAATCTGTTATTATTTATTTGAGTAATGGATACGAGAGGTAGGCCCACCTACCACCATCTCTTTGATCTCTGCTAAGTAATGTAGTAAGACCATCTCCCAGACTGGAAAAATTGTTTTCTTTCTTATTCGCTTTCAAAGTAAGGGGAAGATCATAGCCACATCAAAATCCCCTGAGAAGGGTTCCTCCATGCAGTAGAAGCAGATGGATACAGTCGTGGAAGAATACAGGGACATCTTCTCCCCACCCATAGGGGTACCCTTGTACTGTCAGGTCAAGAATTCGATCAATTTGACTCCCAAAGCACCTATACCAAACAGACGGATATATCACTACTCCATTCTAGAAAATGAAGAGATCAAGCAAAAAATATAGGAGTTTCTGCAAAAAGGGCACTTCTGACCAAGTTCCTTTCCTTTTGGGAGCCCGATTGTACTTGTACAGAAGAAGGATGGGACCTGCTAGCTCTGCATTGATTATCGGGTACTAAACAAAATTACTGTCAGGTATAGGTATCCAATCCCATAGATTGATGACCTTCTAGACCAACTTAAGGGGGCCAAGTATTTCAGCAAGATCAACCTGAAGCCTGGTTATCGCCAGGTTCCACTAGAGCCCACAGATGTATGGAAGACCACCTTCAAATCCAAGGAAGGCATTTTTGAATGGTTGTTTATGCCCTTTGGATTGAAAAATTCCCATGCTACTTTTATGAGGCTAATGTATGACATCTTGTGGCCCTTCACCAACTCATTCATGGTTGTTTATATTGACGACATCCTCATCTTCAATAAGAGTTTGGAAACCCACTTAAAACACATTCGATAGGTCCTTAAAACCCTTCGACAACACAAATTGTGTGCCAACTTGGATAAATGCACCTTTGGCATGAGCTAGGTCCAATACTTTGGCTACATGATAGAGTAGCGTGGCATGCATGTGGACTCGACTAGGATCCAAATCATTCGAGATTGGTTAGTCCCGACCACTCTAACAGAGCTTTGAAAATTTCTGGGCCTTGCAAATTTTTATCGAAGGTTCATGTTGGGATTCTCCCATATCACTTGGCCTTTAATTCATATTACTGAGGGTGGGGCGAAACAAAATTTTTCCTAGTCTGAGTCCCAATAGAAGGCATTGGTTGAGTTGAAGAACTTCCTTTGCTCTGCACTGGCACTCACATTTCTAGACCTGTAGAAACGATTAGAAATCAAGATAGATGCCTCAGACTATGTTATTAGTGCAATCCTTACCCAACACAGGCATCCAGTGGCCTATCATAGTGAGACACTTTTCGATACAATTCGGAAGTACCCCACCTATGATAAAGAGATGTATTTTATCGTGCAAACATGTTGATAATGGAAGCACTACATTCTAGGGAAGGAGTCGGTCATCCACACTGATCACTAGGCTCTTCAGTTTATACAGACACAAGGGAAGTTGCAGAATGATCACCATCATAAGTGGTCTACATATCTACAATAATTCCACTTGAACATTAAATAAAAAAAGGGTAGCACCAATCATGTTGTAGACTGCCTCAACCGGCCCCCAGTTGCAGCACCGGTTACTGCTCTCAACTCTCGATGGATGCAAATATACAAAAATGATCCAGAGTTTGCTTCCACATACCAGATTCTAGTAGATGGAAAGCAAGTTCTTGATTTCAACCTCCATGTTGCATTATTATGCTACCTAGGCCTCCTTTGCATTCCTTCAAGTGAGTGTGCCAAGCTGATTTGGGAGGCACACTACAATCAGGTCGTAGGACACTTTGGCGTGAAGAAAACTGTGGTTGTACTACAAAAGTACTTTTATTGGCCCAAACTCTAACTGGATGTTGGGAAATATAACAAATCTTGTGCTTCTCGTGCCATTGCCAAGCCAACCATCAAGATGTAAGGCCTGCACATTCCTCTGTCTACTCCTAGCCAAACATGGGAATCCATCTCCATGGACTATATGTCTGGCCTCCCTTCTACCAAGAATGGTAATGACTATGTATTTGTGGTTGTGGACATATTTTCTAAGATGGCTATATTGGCGGATTGCAAGAAGAGTATGATAGCAGAGGACACTGCCAAACTCTTCTTTGAATGAGTATGGGTACATTTTGGGATCTCACAGACCATTATATCATATCAGGATAGCAAGTTCTTGAGCACATTCTGGTCAAGCCTCTGGACACCAAGCTCACCAAGTCGACTTCCTTCCATTCCCAGACTGATGGCTAGATGAAGGTCATTAATAGGATGATAGTGCACATACTTTGTATATACAACTCCAACATCCTTGAACCCATGATGAGGGTCTTCCATGTGTGCAACACAGTTATAATAGATTTCTCCATAGCTCGACTGGTTGCATTCCCTTTCAAGTGGGTCTAGGATTTCAACCATTATGTCTGATTGATGTTGCTATGTCTCATGTGACTACATAGACAAAATCCACACGAATATTGTACGAGGCTAATAACGCGACCAAATTTATTGAATGCATCCAAAACATTTGCCAAAAGGTTCATGACATCTTGGAGAAGTCAAATACCAAGTACAAGTAGTGACATGATCAATATTGGGTGCCACATAAGTTTTAGATGGGTGACAAAGTTTGGTTGCGTTTGTAGAAATAACACCTTACTGAAGCCCATCAGAAGCTTAGAACACTTCGATATGGTACTTACACCATTACCAATTCAGTGGGAGAAAAATATTTTGAGCTCAACATTCCCCCATTCCTTGGCCTGCACCCAGTGTTCAATGCGAACCGCCTTTGACCATACTTCCCACCATTATTGGACACATCAAACATTGCAGAACAAATCACACCAACAGAGTTAAACCCAGATTGCATGGAACAAGCCACAACTAATTAGGTTATGGACACACAGATCAAGAACACTTGTCAGCATAAGATCCAACTATATTGGGTTGTAAAAGCTAGTCAACTCATGAACCAAGGCAAGTTCCCCACCAGGGACCAAGTTCAACAAAAGTTTCCCCATCTCATGGAGGCACTCAACGTAATGGGGAACATTGCTTCCTAAGGGGGAGGATTGATCCAGGTGGATGTTGATGGCCACCCGCTTATTCCACTTGGGCCCCCACCATTGTCTCTTTCAGTTTTTCAGTTTCCTTGGTTGTAGCATAGTTTACTATTCTTGGCAGTTTTTTTGGGTCCTGAATTTCTGGAGTCGTTTTGAGGCCCTAAACGACGTATTTTGGGAAAATCGAGGCCAACATGTTCTATAGCCTAATGTTCACTACTCGGAAGTTGTATATCTTTCTAACGAGGTATTATGTGCGTCAAACGGTGATCATATGCCAAAGTTACAACCCCGAGAAGTTGATTTACCAATTTATCCAAATAGGGCCCATAGTTTTGGCACCTCATCTCCTAGGGTTATGTTTTTGGATGTTTATGTTGGGTTATGTTCTATTCTTTCCACAACTATCCCATGTAGTTAATCGAGGGGGCGGAGCCCCACCTTCATTGCATCAATTATGTAGCGGGGGGTTATAGGGAGGGCGGTAGGCCCCCCTGTCCAAGGGGTTTGAGGGGGGTGGGTAGCCCCCATCTACGGGGTCTGGGGCAACACCTTGGGGAATTTTTTTTTGGACCCTATATTAGGTTGGCGGACCTACCTATGGTTTTTTGCATGGTTTTCACACATGGTTTTAGACACAATGGTTTTCGGTCCATGGTTTTGGATGCGATGGTTTTCGGTCCATGGTATTGGATGCTTCAGCATGTATAAATATGTATTGTAACATTGAAAGGAACATAATGAAAAATCAATTTGGTAGTCCCTATTTTGGGATCCAGGGGAAAATCTTTGTGTATATGTGTTTTATGTGTTATGCTCTAGCATTGTTTATTTTCTCTATTTTATAATTCGTATGCAGGTAATTTCTGTATGGGGTTAATACCTACATTTGGTATCATAGTTGTTTTGGCTTCAAGGGGATGCCCTTGTTGCTGAGGGGTTTCGCTTGAGCCTATGGTAGACCCTGTTTAGTGGGAGATCTGCAGGATTGATTCTGGGGGTGAAAGAAGATGGCAAGCAGTGGAAAGATAGAGATCGAGAAATTTAATGGTCAGAGTTTTGAGTTGTGGAAACTCAAGATGGAGGATTTGTTGGTGGATAAAGATCAGTGGATCATCGTAGATCCAAGAACTAAACCAACGGGAGTGTATGCTGAAGAATGGAAGAAGTTGGATCAGAAGGCAAAGAGCACAATACGATTGTGTGTCTCAGATTCAATATCACTAAATGTATCAGGGGAAGTTATCGCTAAGGCTTTGTGGGACAAGTTAGGGACTTTGTACCAATCTAAGTCTCTAGTATATGAATTGTTCCTATGGAAAAGCTGTATAACCTGAGCATGAAAGATGGAGACTTAGTGACAGAGCATCTAAATGCATTTAATACTGTGGTAAGTCAGTTATTATCTGTTGATATTAAAATTTTAGATGAAGATAAGTGCATCAGTTTGCTGTTTTCTCTACCAGATTTGCGGGATAGTCTGGTTATTGTAATAGGTAGCAATGCAACTGCCTTGTAGTTTGATAAAATAGTCTCATCCTTGTTGACGAAGGAGATGAGATGGAAAAATATGGAGAGCCAGAATGGTGATGCCTTGTTTGTACGAGGACGATCTCAGAACAAAAACAAAAACAATTCATCGAGTGGGACATCTAAAGCTAGAGGGAGATCTAAATCTCCAAGAAAACCTGTAAAGGTGGGGTGCATGAAATGTGGAAAGGAAGGGCACTACAAGAGGGATTGTAAATATAAAGCTCTTGATGAAGGAAAGAGATCTGATGATGCTCCTTCTGCAGAGGCGAAAACCACCTCAGATGAAGGTGGGGATGTGTACTTGGCTTCTCCAAGTACACTAGATCATGAGGCATGGTTGATTCACTTAGGTGCATCCTTTCACTTCACTCCCCATAGAGAGTGGTTCTGCGAGTATGAGAAATATGATGGTGGCGATGTCTTCTTGGGGGATGACAAGAAGGCTAGAATCATTGGTCGCAGAAAAGTAAAGTTGAAGTTGCAAGGTGGAAGGGTTAGAACACTTCCAGGTGTTCTGCATATTCTTGTATTCGCCAGAAATCTGATTTCTATAAGAAAGCTGGATGACGCATGTGTAAAAATAATGTTCGAGAAGGATACCTACAAGATGGTTCCAGGAGCACTGATATTGATGCGAGGAGTTCGAATTGGAACTCTGTACAAGCTGCAATGTGGCACTATTGTTGATGGGTGCAACAATTCTATGGTTCCTAGAAGTGGAGCAGAAAATCTAGTGGTCTCTGGAGAGAAGACCATGTTGTGGCATCAAAGGCTTGGACATATTAGAGAGAAGGGCCTTCGAATACTTCATGGTAAAGGTATGGTAGAAGGTATGAGTAATAGCTCTCTGGATTTTGATTTCTATGAAAATTATGTATATGGGAAGTGGAATCGAGTGAGTTTCCCCTCTGGTGGTAAGAGGGCAAAATTGATATTAGAGCTTGTGCACTGTGATGTGTTTGGACCTGTGAAGGTTCCATCACTGGGTAAGTCTGTGTACTATGTATCATTTATAGATGACTTCTCAAGGAATACATGCATATATTTCCTTAAGAAGAAATATGAAGTCTTTGACAGGTTTAAATAATTTAAGGCTTTGGTGGAAAACCAAATAGAGAAGAAGATAAAGGTACTGAGGTCAGATAACGGTGGAGAGTTTTGTAGCAAGGAATTTGAAGAATTTTGTAAGAAGTGTGGTATAGGATGGAAAAATACTACTCCATACACACCTGAGCAAAATGGATGCAGAAAGAATGAACAAGACCTTGATGGAAAGGGCAACAAGCATGCTCAGTGGTGCGGGGGTTAGGACAGGAATTCTGGGCAGAGGTGGTGGAGACAACATGTTACCTAGTCAACAGATCACCTTCATCAGTGTTGGATAAGACTCCACAAGAGTTATGGACTGGTAAGAAACCCTCTCTTTCACCCTCCCTTCATTAGTGTTGGAGGATAAGACACCACAAGAGTTATGGACTGGTAAGAAACCCTCTCTTTCACATCTGAGGGTGTTTGGCTGTGATGCTTATGTACATGTTCCAAAGGAGAAAATAACCAAGTTGGATAGTAAATCTGAAAAGTGCATCTTTATTGGGTATAAGGATGGTTTAAAGAGTTATAATCTTTGGAAACCCAGTAACAAAGAAGGTTGTGTATAGTTGAGATGTGGTGTTCAAAGAGGTGAAAGATGTTATTAAACGTGAAGTCCAACCAAAGGAACCTGAGGAGATAGAGTTTGAGATTAAGGAGGAAGAATCAGACTCTACAACAGAAGAGGAATTAGAAGATGAAGAGCCACAAAATCCAGGTGTGAGAAGATCAGTTCGAGAAAGAAGGAAGCCAAAAAGGTATAGTCCATTTGATTTTTGTTCAAATTTTGCTTTATCTATTACTGATGATGATTTCAGAACTGTGAAGGAAGCAGTAGATTTAGAGGATTGAAAACTCTGGAAAGAGGCCATGGTTGATGAAATGACATCTTTGCACACAAATGAGGCTTGGGATCTGGTGGAGTTGACGGCTAGAAGAAAACAAATTGGTAGCAAATGGGTGTTTAAGAAGAAAGAAAATGTAGAAAGAAAGGTGGAGAAATACAAAGCTCAGTTGGTAGCAAAAGGTTATTCCTAGGTGTGGGGAATTGATTTTGGTGATATTTTTTCTCCTGTTTCCAAGGTAGAATCTATTAGATTACTTTTATCTGTTACTGCTTCTTTTGATTTTGATGTAGAACAGATGGATGTGAAGACATCATTTCTTCATGGGGATCTGGAAGAGGAGATCTACATGAAACAACCTGAAGGCTTTGCAGTGAAGGGTAAGAAAGAACTGGTATGCAAGTCAAAGAAGTCTCTGTATGGGTTAAAACAGCACAAGGATGTGGCATAGAAATTTGATACATATACAGGGACTTGGATTCACAGAAGCAAGGAGATCATTGTGTGTATTTAAATTAATTGGTACTTTATTATATGTCTTGTATGTGGATGATATGTTGTTGGTTGGAAATGACAAATAAATTATCCAGGATTTGAAGACCCAATTGTCCTCCAAATTCAACATGAAATATCTTGGTGTTGCAAACTATATTTTGGGCATGGAAATTAAAAGAGATCGGGAAAAGAGGAAGCTTTGGTTAAACCAAAGGAATTATGTCGATACAATATTGTAGAGGTTTAATATGCAGGATAATAAACTGGTGAAGGTTCCTATTCCTGTAGGTGTAAAGTTATCTGCTGAACAATGTCCCAAGGCACAAGAAGAGGAAGAGGATATGTCCCATGTTCCATATGCAAGTGTAGTTGGTAGCCTGATGTATGCAATGATCTGTACTAGACTAGACATTGCACATGCAGTGGGAGTATTAAGCAGGTTTATGTCAAAACTAGGGAAGGAGCATTGGACAATAATGAAGCGGGTTTTTAGGTATTTGCATGGCATTAATAATTATGGTTTGTGTTACCAAGGAAGACCAAGATTGGATAGAGTTTTGGATATCCATGGAATTATTGATGCAAAATGGGATGGAGATCTGGATCAAAGAAGATCTACAAGTGGGTATGTGCAGTTAGTTGGATGAGTATGAAACAATCTGTAGTGGCACTATCAACTACAGAGGCAGAATACATGGCAGCCAATCATGTAGGCAAGGAAGTAGTTTGGTTGCAAAGATTGTGTTCAAGTATGGGGCTAGTATAGGGAGCTATAAGGATAGACTGTGACAGCCAAAGTGCAATTTTTTTGGCAAAGAACCCTGCCTACCCTTCAAAGACAAAGCACATTGATGTTCAATATCACTTTGTGGGGGATATGATAGAAGACAAAAATGTGTTGCTGGTAAAGGCAGACACTTTGAAGAATACTACAGATGCATTGACAAAATTTGTGAGCTCTGAGAAGTTCTTTTGGTGTAGAGAAATGATGGGCATTGCAGGGTTGGATAAATGACTAAGATCTCCTATGGCCCCCTATGGAAAGAAAACAACAAGTGGGAAAATGTTGGGTTGTGTTATATTCTTTCCACGACTAGCCCATGTAGTTAACCAGTGGGTTAGAGGGGGGGCAGAGCCCCCCCTTCGTTGCACCGATTGCGTAGCAGGGGGGTCACAGGGGGTTTTAGGGGGGTGGATAGACCCCCTCTACGGGGTCTGGGGTAGCACATCGGGGATTTTTTTTTTTGGACCCTATATTAGGTTGGGCAGACCTACCTATGGTTTTGTGCATGGTTTTCGTACATGGTTTTGGACGCGATGGTTTTCGGTCCGTGGTATTGGATGCTTCAACATTTATAAATATGTATTGTAACATTGAAAGGAACATAATTAAATATCAATCTGGTAGTCCCGATTTTGGGATCCAGGGGAAAATCTTTGTGTATATGTGTTTTATGTGTTATGCTCTCGCATTGTTTATTTTCTGTGTTTTAGAATTCGTATGCAAGTAATTTCTATATGGGGTTAAATCCTACAGTTTATGGTTTTCCATTGTTTCTCAATAATAAATAGGCCTCCCATGGAGGAGGAGAAGAAATATGAGGTGGCAGGAGATCCTTTCAATATCTTACTCAAAGAAGTCCTCGAGCGACAAATAAATGTGATGATGGACAAATTTACCCAGGTCCTTCAACTGCTACCCAAGTGCGAAAAATCTCCTTCATACTGTTACTCTGGAATCACCATACCCTTTAAGGCACAAGTTAACTTTGACATCCCCACATTTGAGGGTCAGATTGATGTGGACAACGTAGATAAATGGTTAAATCTGCTAGAAGGATATTTTTCTGTTCATGATTTTTCTAGTTGGGAAAAGATTACTTTTTCACTTCTTAAAGTCGCCCCCCACGTCAAGGACTGGTGGAAAACCTACTGCGAGAAGGTGGAAAACCTACTATGAGAAGAAGGACAAAAGTACACCCTCACAATTTTTCAGCTGTACCCACTTGGAATTCGTTCCAAGATGCCATCAAGGAGTAGTACTACCCTGTAGGGAGCTATGAGGATAAATACATAAAGTGGACCACGCAACGGTAGGGAAGGGACCAAGATGTGCCGAAGTTTAACAATGTTTTTCATACTCTTCACACGAAGTTGGGTATCAAGGATTCTGAGTGACATTTGGTACTCAAGTACCGCTACTTTCTACACAGGTACATCTAGGATGAGATGGAGTTCCTGAACATCTCCTCGCTTGGCACGACGTACTAGTACACTATCAAGATAAAGAAAAAGTTTAAACAAAAAAAGTGAGACGCTGAATCTGTAAATTCAAAGCAAGGGAAAGAAGCCCCCAAATCGTAGAGAAAATGACAGAGCCAAGGCGGGGCGACCTAGGATAACCTACTGAAGCCGCAAGAAAGTAACAACACCACAAAGACAAAGAAGGACACGAGAAAGTGGTGTGAGTTCCATAAGAACTCCATTCACAACGCAAGTGAGTGTCGGTCGAAGCAGTCACTAGTGGCCGAGCTGAAGGCTTCCGAATTAGATGGATGTTCTAACTCTGATTCAGAACCCGACAAGGGGAATGACAAAGGGAAGCAAATGATTGGCTTAGAGCTTAGTGCCACCATGGCCACCACCAAGATCCAAAATATTGAGCCTGAAGATCCAGAGGAGGGAGAAAACTTATTCCACTCATATATGTGGGTGAATGGTTCTCCGTTGTTGTTCATTGTCAACAACGAGAGCCAAAATAACCTCATTTCAATAGAGGTTGTGAAGTAGCTAGGCCTACTGATTACAACAAATATGCATTCATACACCATCAGATGGCTTCACCAAGGACGAGATCTCCGCGTCAGCGAGTAGTGTGGCCTTCCCTACAGCATCAAGCCCTTCACAGATGAGTTACTGTTTGATGTTTCTCCTCTTGAAGTTTGTGATGTATTATTAGGGAAACCATACTTGTGGGAAAAACATGTTGTATATGAGTTTAGACCTCGATTTGTTATTATTTCTTTGAGTAATAATTTATACAGGATACCAGATGTAGCCCCACCTACCACCATCTCTTTGAGGTCTACTAAGCAATGTAGTAAGATCATCTCCTACATGGAGAATTTTTTCTTTCCTTCTGATTCGCTTTCAAAGTAAGGGGAATATCGTAGCCACATCCATGGCCCCCTAGAAGGGTTTCTCCACACAACAGAAGTAGATGGAAACAGTTGTGGAAGAATATAGGGACATCTTCTCCTCACCCATAGTGGTACCCTTGCATGCTCAGGTCAGGCATTCAATCGATCTGACTCCCAGAGCACCTTTACCCAAGGGATGATATATCGCCACTCCATTATGGAAAATGAAGAGATCAAGCAGAAAACCCAAAAGCTGCTGCAAAAAGGGCACATCCAACCAAGTTCTTCGCCTTTTGGGAGCCCGATTGTACTTGTACAGAAGAAGGATGGGACCTGAAGGCTCCACATTGATATCGAGCACTAAACAAAATCACTGTAACAAACAGGTATCCAATCCCACATATTGATGACCTTCTGGACCAACTCAAGGGGGCCAAGTATTTCAACAAGATTGACCTGAAGTCTGGCTATCACTAGGTTCCAATAGAGCCCATAGATGTATGGAAGACTGCCTTAAAATCCAAGGAAGGCCTTTTTGAATGGTTGGTTATGCCCTATGGGTTGACAAATTCCCCTGCTAGTTTTATGAGGCTAATGGATGAAATCTTATGGCCCTTCACCAACTCATTCGTGGTTGCTTATCTTGACGACATCCTCATCTTTATAAAGAGTTGGGAAGAACACTTGCAACACATTCGCCAGGTCCTTCAAACTCTTTGACAACACAAGTTATGTGCCAACTTAGAGAAATGAACCTTTGGCATGATCCAGGTCCAATACTTGGCTTACGTCATAGATGAGTACGACGTGCATGTGGAATCCACTAAGGTCTAGGTCATTAGGGATTCGCCAGCCCTGACCACTCTTACATAGCTTAGTAGATTTTTGGGCCTTGCAAATTTTTATGAGAGGTTCATGTTGGGATTCTCCCATATCACTTGGCCTTTGAGTCGGATTACTAAGGGTAGGGTGAAAGAAAAGTTTTCCTGGTCCAAGTCCCAACATAAGGCATTCATTGAGTTGAAGCACTGTCTTTGCTTTGCATTGGTACTCACATTGCCAGACCTACAACAACCATTTAAAATCGAGATATATGCCTCAGTCTATGCTATTGGTGCAGTCCTCACCCAACACGGGCATCCAATGGCCTATCATAGTGAGACACTTTCCATATAATTTGGAAGTACCCCATCTATGATAGAGAGATGTATGCCATCATGCAGGCTTTTCTGATAATGGAAGCACTACATTTTGGGGAAGGAGATGATCATCCACACTAATCACTGACCTCTTCAATTTATACAAACAAAAGGGAAGTTGCAGAAAAATCGCCATCAGAAGTGGTCTACATATCTGCAAAAATTCCACTTGAACATTAAATACAAAAATGGAAGCTCCAATCATGTTGTAGACTACCTCATCTGACCCCCACTTCAGCACTAACTACTGTTCTCTACTCTTGTGGTCTCGAGACCTATGGATGGCCGCAATTATACAAAAATGATCCAAATTTCACCTCCACATACCAGATGCTAGTAGATGGAAATCAAGTTTGTGATATCCACCTCCATGATGCATTATTATGCTACCTGGGCCACCTTTGTGTTCCTTCAAGCAAGCGTGCCAAGATGATTTGGGAGGTGCACTACAATCAAGTTGCAGGACACTTTGGTGTGGAGAAAATTGTATTGTACTACAAAAGTAATTTTATTGGCCCAAACTCCAACTGGATGTTGAGAAATATATCAGATCCTGCACTGCCCGCACCATCGCCAAGCCAACTATCAAGAAGAAATGCATGTACACTCCTCTACCTACTCCCAGCCAGACATGGGAATCCATCTCCATGGACTATATGTTTGGCCTCCCTTCTACCAAGCATGGTAATGACTGTGTATTTGTGGTCATGGAAATTTTTTCTAAGATGGCTATATTGGTGGCTTACAAGAAGAGTATGACAGTTGAGGACACTGCAAAACTCTTCTTTGAATGAGTATGGGTACACTTTGGGATCTTGTAAACCATTATATCAGATTGGGATAGTAGGTTCCTAAGCACATTTTGGTCAAGCCTCTGGACACTATTGGACACCAAGCTCACCAAGTCGGCGACCTTTCATCCCCTGATTGATGGCTAGACGAAGGTCATCAATAGGATGATAGTGCACATACTCCGCATGTACAATTCTAAGCACCATCGAACCCGGGATGAGAGTATTCCATATGTTCAACACATTTATAACAGAGCCCTCCATAACTCAACTAGTCGTAGTCCCTTTCAAGTGGGTCTGGGATTTCAACCATTGTGTCTAATTGATGTTTCCATGCCTCATGCGACTACACTGACAAAATCCACACATGTATTATACGAGGCTGATAAAGCGACCAAATTTATAAAACGCATCAACACATCCACCAATAGGTTCACGACATTTTGGAGAAGTCAAATTCCAAGTACAAGTATTGACATGATCAACATTAGGTGCCACACAAGTTTTAGGTGGGCGATAAATTTTGGTTGCATTTGTAGAATTAACGTCTTACCGGAGCCCATCGGAAGCTCATACCACTCCGATACGGCCCTTAAACCATTACCAAGGTGGTGGGAGACAATGTATTTGAGCTCAACATTCCCCCATTCCTTGGCCCACACGCAGTGTTCAATGTGGACCGCCTTCGACCATACTTCCTACCATTACTAGACACATCAGACATTGTGAAACAACTCACACAACTAGAGTTAAACCCAGATTGCATGGAAAAACCCACAACTGATTAGATTATGGACACACAGATCAAGAACACTTTCTATCAGAAGATCCAACTATATTGGGTTGTGAAAGCTGGCCAACTCCTACACCAAGGCAAGTGGCTCACCAAGGACCAAGTTCAGTAGAAGTTTCCCCATCTTATCAAGGCACTCAATGCAATGGGGACCATTTATTCCTAAGGGGGGAGGACTGATCAAGCTAGATGTTGGTGGCCACTTGCCTATTCCACTTGGGCCCCCACAACTGTCTCTTTCAGTTTTTTAGTTTCCTTAGCTATAACACAATTTACTAATTTTTGGCAATTTTTCAGGTCCTGAACATCCAGTGCTGTTTTGAGGCCCTAAACGACATTTTTTGAGAAAACTAGAGCTAACAAGGGTCATGGACTAATGTTGGCCTCTTGGAAGTTGTAGTCCTCTTATATATCTTGCTAACGAGGTATTTTCACATGAAATGAAGATCGTATTCCAAATTTACGATCCCAAAAAGTTGATGTACCAATTTACCCAAATGAGGCCCCTAATTTTGGTGCTTCATCTCCTAGGGTTAGGTTTTTTGGATGTTTATGGTTTTCCATTATTTCTTTAGTAATAAATAGGCATATGAGCCTCATTGTAACACAATTCAGAGGCATGTAGATGCCACATCTCTTCTCAGAAATAAGCTACCTTCACCCGAGATACTCTTATTTCCATTCTGTCTGTAAGCATATTTCAGTATTTGATACTAATGAAATGAAGTTTTATTTCTTCTGCATCTCTGTATTTATGGATATATCTGTAATTTGTTTCTTTCCTGTTTAATCTTGGATCAATGGTATGAGAGGGGTTTTCTCTTTCTTTATTTTTATTTGTTTGTCCCCAATGAGGTCGGGATATAAGGAGTGAGGGCTTGAACTGGTTGAACCTTTGCATGACCAGCCTCGCAAATCCCGATGAACTCCCATGGTGGTAGAGAAGAAAGATGAGGGGGCATGAGCTCCTTTCAAAATCTTGATCAAAGAATCCCTCAAGTGACGGGGGAACCCGATGATGGAAAACTTTGCCTAGATCCTTCAACAACTACCCAAGGGCAACACAATCCTTCTAGCAGTTACTCTAGAAGCACCACACCCTTTAAGGTACTAGTTAACTTTTACATCCCCATATTTGAGGGTCAAATATATAAAGACATCGTAGATAATGGTTAAATCTACTAGAAGGATATTTTTCAGTTCATGAATTTTCTAGCTGGGAAAAGATTACTTTGTCACTTCTTAATGTTTCCCCCCATGCTAAGGATTGGTTGGAAACCTACTGCGAGGAGGATTAAAGTACACCCTCACTATTTTCAGCTACACCCACTTGGAATTTCATTTTGGGATGTCATCAAGTAGCAGTAATACCTTGTCGGGAGCTATGAGGATAAATACATAAAGTGGACCACGCTATGGCAAGGAAGGCACCAAAGCATGTCGGAGTTTACCAATGTTTTTCATACCCTTTGCATGAAGTTGGGTATCAAGGATTCTGAGAAACATTTCATACTCAAGTACCGCGGTTGTGTACATAGGTACATCAAGGATGAGATAGAGTTCCTGGACATCTCCTCGCTCGGAATGACGTACTGATACGTTGTCAAGATTGAACAGAATTTTAAACATAAAAAGTGAGACTTTGGATATGTGAATCTGAAGCAAGGGAAGGGCATGTAGAAATTTTTAATAATTTAACACATATTCAACAGAGATTATCCTGATCATGTACTATTGCGGAAAACATACACAATACATAAGCTCCTCTACGTTGATCATCAATATAGCAGCATCAATAACAATAAAACATCAAGAGCATTCACACATTAACACAGTATGTATCCCGGCGAAAGCATCTCGCTAAAAACCCCAACTATCTGTATATTAATGATTGAGTCATGTAACATTACAAAGCACAATACTTATCACAAGAATCTCCACCCCTGTTAACACAATACAGCTCAGATCTGAATCAATCACTGGCTCAAATCTCTTCCGCTGCTTGCCTGCCTCCGCCGCTCAATACCTGCACAAGAACCGGTGATAATTCCAAGGCATCCACGTCTTTCCTTGGCTAAATCACGTGAGAACAAGCTACAATGTGGGAAAACTCATTGGCATACTCAATCCC